>PVJN01000929.1:0-164072 GCA_004026805.1 Lasiurus borealis | reverse complement strand
CATTCAAGGAAGAATTAAAACCTATCCTCCTCAGACTATTCAAAAACATTCAAGAAGAAGGAACACTTCCAAACACCTTCTATGAAGCCAGCATCACCCTAATACCAAAACCAGATAAAGACAACACAGTGAAAGAGAATTATAGGCCAATATCTCTCATGAACATAGATGCCAAAATCCTCAACAGAATTCTAGCAAATCCGATCCAGCAGTACATCAGAAAGATCATACACCATGACCAAGCAGGATTCATCCCAGGAATGCAGGGATGGTACAATATCCACAAATCAATAAATGTGATACGTCATATAAACAAATTGAAAGATAAAAATCACATAGTCATATCAATTGATGCAGAAAAAGCATTTGACAAAATCCAACACCCTTTCTTGATAAAAACTCTCAGCAAAGTGGGAATAGAAGGAGCATACCTCAACATCATAAAAGCCATATATGATAAACCCACAGCTAACATCATACTCAATGGGCAAAAACTAAAACCTTTTCCTTAAGAACAGGAACAAGACAGGGATGCCCACTCTCACCTCTCCTGTTCGACATAGTACTGGAAGTATTAGCCATAGCAATTAGACAAGAAGAAGAAATAAAAGGCATCCAAATTGGAAAAGAAGTAAAGCTGTCCTTATTTGTAGATGACATGATATGTACATAAAAAACCCGAAGGACTCCATTCCAAAACTAATTGACTAAATTAATGAATTCAGCAATGTAGCAGGATACAAAGTTAATGCCAAGAAATCTGTGGCATTTCTGTACACTAATAGTGAAATTACAGAAAGAGAGACTCAAAAAGCAATCCCATTTACCATCGCACCAAAAAAATTAAGATACCTAGGAATAAACCTAACTAAAGAGGCAAAAGACCTATATGCAGAAAACTACAGGACACTGAAAAAAGAGATAGAGGAAGACATAAACAGATGGAAGAGCATACCATGCTCATGGTTTGGGAGAATCAACATCATTAAAATGTCCGTACTACCCAAAGCAATCTACAGATTCAATGCACTACCCATTAAAATACCAACGACATATTTCACAGACCTAGAAAGAATTCTTCATAGATTCATCTGGAATAAAAAAAGACCACGAATAGCCACAGCAATTCTGAGAAAGAAGAATAAAGTTGGTGGGATCTCAATACCAGATTTCAAGCTATATTACAAAGCAACTATTCTCAAAACAGCCTGGTACTGGCACAAGAACAGACATATAGACCAATGGAATAGAATAGAGAACCCAGATATCCACTCAAACCACTATGCTCAACTAATACTTGACAAAGGAGGCATGAACATTCAATGGAGCCTCTTCAATAAATGGTGTTGGGACAGCCTCTTCAATAAATGGTGTTGGGAAAATTGGACAGATAGATGCAAAAAAATGAACCTGGACAACCAACTTACACCAAATACAAAAATAAACTCAAAATGGATACAGGACTTAAACATTAGAAGGGAAACCATAACAATACTAGAGGAATCCACAGGCAGCATAATCTCAGATATATGCTGAATGAACTTCTTCACTGATACTGCTCCAAAGGCAATGGAAGCTAAAGAAAAAATAAACAAATGGGACTACATCAAAATAAAAAGCTTTTGCACAGCAAAAGAAATCATCAACAAAACAACAAGAAAGATCACTGTATGGGAGAACATATTTGCAAATGTTATCACTGATAAAGGTTTAATCTCCAAAATCTACAGCCAACTTATACAACTTAATAAAAGGAAGATAAACAATCCAATAAAAAAATGGGCAATGGACCTAAATAGAACCTTTTCGAAAGACGACAGAAGGCCAAGAGACACATGAAAACATGTTCAAAAGTCATTAATCTGAGAGATGCAAATCAAAACAACAATGCTGTACCATCTTACACCTGTCAGAATGGCAATCATCAACAAATCAACAAATGACAAGTGTTGGTGATAATGCAGAGAAAAAGGAACCCTTGTGCACTGTTGGTGGGAATGCAGACTGGTGCAGCCAGTATGGAGAACAGTATGGAGTTTCCTCAAAAAAACTAAAAATTGATCTTCCATTTGACCCTGTAATCCCACTATTAGGAATTTATCCTAAGAAATCACAAACACCAATCAGAAAGGATTTATGCACCCCTATGTTCATAGCAGCACAATTTACAATAGCTACAATTTGGAAACAGCCTAGGTGCCCGTCAGCAGATGAGTGGATCAAAAAACTGTGGTACATCTACACAATGGAATTCTATGCTGCCATTAAAAAGAAGGAATTCTTACATTATGCAGCAACCTGGTTGGAACTGGAGAACCTTATGCTTAGTGAAATAAGCCAGTCAATGAAGGAGAAGCATCAGATGATCTCACTCATTTGTGGATAATAAAGAACATTATAAACTGATGAACAAAAGGATAGATACAGAGACAGTAAAGCATCAAAAAAGACTTTGAAATTACAGCAGGAAGATTAAAGTTAGGTGAAGTAGATAAGAGATCAATGAAAGAACTTGTATGCATGCATATAAGCATAACCAATGAACATAGACACTGGGGGGTTGGGTTATGCCTGGGAGGGAGGGGGGGCAATGTGGAGATATGTATAAAAAAATTAATAAAAATTAAAAAAAAAGCTTCTGGAGTGTTAGTTTATTTTATTTGTTAATATAATAGACACAATTACATTAAATTAAATCTTAGCTATAGAAATATTTTCTTTTTTTAAATATATCTTATTCTTTTTTTTACAGAGAGGAAAGGAGAGGGATAGAGAGTCAGAAACAACAATGAGAGAGAAACATCGATGAGCTGCCTCCTGCACAACCCTTACTGGGGATGTGCCCGCAACCAAAATACATGCCCTTCAGTCCACAGGCCGACCCTCTAGCCACTGAGCCAAATCAGCTAGGGCTGTAGAAATATTTTCTATGAAAATAAGGGATAGAGGGCAAATAATCCCTTTGGAAAGGGTGAATATCCTTCTGTACCACTCAGAAAATCAAATCTATTTTGATAATTTTAATTGCTGCTTCCCTGAACTTTTTCTTTACTTTATTCAGAACCAGAATAGCTTCCTTTTGCATTGCCAGATGGTTGAAGTGACTTCATGATGACATTGACTGAACGTGCTTTGATGCAGTCTAAACAGAACAGCTCATATTTCTGGACTAAGAATTCTAAAACGCCTGCTCTAGAAGACAAGAAAGCAGAGATACAAGGCCTTCCACACTTCTTGAAGTTTCTGAAGGCTTCTGTGATGCAACCGTCTCTTTTTTCTCTCCTTGCATCTAGACCAGTGAGTCCTAGTCTTGACTGCAGGAGCACCTGAGGAGTTTATAAAATACTCATGCCTGGGCCCCCACCACAGAGAGCTGCACTGGTGAGTTTCCAATGTGGCCTAAGCCTCAGGAGTTTTAAAGCTCACATAAGTTTCAAATGCGCAGTCCTGGTTGAGAAGCATAAAGCATTATACATTTGATCCAATGCAGGTGCTATTTAATTTGCCCTTCAAAATTAACTCAATTCTTAGTCTCATGAACCTGAGTTTTCCAAAAATGTAATTGGAATTCTAAATCAAACTTTACATCAAGTTTCTAAGTTCCCTCTTCAGTGATTAGCTCAATTTTAAATCAGTAACTTAGTTCTCTTGATTTGGTAATGTCCCTAATTTCACTAGTAAAAAATTATTAAATTAGAAATTATAGCTTGGGCGTTCATAAGCAAACTGAAGTTGTCTCAAATGTAGGAAGTTGTAATTTGGCTGAAGTACAAATTGAAATGAGGTATACTTTGAGGCTAGAGAGCCAAGCATCTATATCTCAATTCAGTTTTGCACTATTCTACATGTCCTGGATCAGTTCGTTGCATAACAGCTGGTCTTCTGGTTAAAAATGGCCTCCAAGTCCTGCCAGGTGGCTTGATTGGTTGGAGTGTTGTCCCATACACCAAAAGATTGGGATTCAATTCCCTGTTAGGGTTTGTAAGGGAGAAAACCGATCCATATTTCTCTTTCACAACAATTTCTCTCTCTTCCTCTGTCTCTAAATCAATAAAAAAGCAAAATGTGCCCTGCTGGTGTGGCTCAGTCATTGAGCATTGACCTATGAACCAGGAGGTCGAAGTTCAATTTCCAGTCAGGGCACATGCCTGGATTGCAGGCTCGATCACCAGTGGCGGGAGATGGGGGTGGGGTGGATGGGTAGGGGACATACAGGAGATGGCCGATCAATTATTCTCTCTCATTGATGTTTCAATCTCTCTTTACCTTTCCCTTCCTCTCTGAAATCAATAAAAATATATTTAAAGAAGAAAGGAAGCCGAAACCAGTTTGGCTCAGTGGATAGAGCATCGGCCTGCGGACTGAAGGGTCCCTGGTTCGATTCTGGGCAAGGGCATGTACCTGGGTTGGGGGGCACATCCTCAGTTGGGGGCATGCAGGAGGCAGCTGATCGATGTCTCTCTCTCTCATGGATGTTTCTAATTCTCTATCCCTCTCCCTTTCTCTCTGTAAAAAATCAATAAAATATTTAAGAAAGGAAGGAAGGAAAGAAGGAAGGAAGGAAGGAAGGAAGGAAGGAAGGAAGGAAGGAAGGAAGGAAAAAAGGAGGGAGGGAGGGAATAAAGAAAGAAAGAAAAAACATCCTCAGGTGAGGATTAAAAAAGAAACTTTTTTATTTTATAAAACTGAGTTTTAAAAAAGGGGGAGGGGGCCCTCCAAGTGAGAAAGAACATGATGAAAGTGAAAAGAGCAATTAACTTTTTAAAATATATATATTTTATTGATTTTTTTTACAGAGAGGAAGGAAGGGGGAAAGTTAGAAACATCAATGAGAAACATCAATCAGCTGTCTCCTACATACCTCCCACTGGGAATGTGCCTGCAACCAAGGTACATGCCCTTGACTGGAATCAAACCTGGGACCCTTCAGTCTGTAGGCCAATGTTCTATTCACTGAGCCACTCTAGTTAGGGCAAGAGCAGTTAACTTTTGCTGTAGAGATCAGTCAGAAACTTTCAGTTTTAAGACATTTCCATGTCTATGAAACTCATGTACTTACTTCCCCACCTCCTCACCCACTCCTACCACACACATACTCAAGTTCTTCACCCTCTTCAAGAGTCAGTCACATTTCTATGGTATATTCAATGAGAAAGAAAAGCAAGTGTACCTCATGTTTACCCCCAATTATAAAACCAATGTATCTGTGTAGCACTATCCTTTGTCTTCGGCTTTTGTATAAACCCTCTGCTCAGTTTGTGCCTGGTTACTGCTGAAAACCTTGGTACTACCAGCCTTGCTTAATAAAACATTCTACAGTCAAGCTAGGCTGGAGATGTGATTTGGGGAAACCCATGTCATTTACTGCCCCATCTTTTGGTTCTTCACACTACCCCAACCTGAGTACACGAGTTTTACTGAAGGTTTGCAACTAACTAGACAGAATCACAAGGTAGACAAAGGAACTTTAAACAGGTGGCAAGATACAGTTGTTTTCAGGGTAAGGCAAAAGGAACAGAAATTAAAACACTTCTCCCAGGGCCTGCCTCTGGCACATTCCAGCTCCTAGCCTATCTTGCCTGATTCAGTATCTACCTTCCTACTTCTCTCTGCAGAAAGGCCTTTCCCTAATTCTTTAGCATGCTGGAAAAATCCTCCCCTCCCTTTGAAATCACTCCCTCCACCAACCAGGGCAATCCAGAGCATCCAAAATTTTCATAGTACATTTACCGAAATAAAGTGGCAGCATGCACCCACTTAACTTAATCAAATTCAGCTATATACTCCTCCTTAAGAAATAGTGAGCAATGACAATTTGATAGCTCAGGTGATGCTGCTTACCTTTGTTTAAAAAGCTTTGGACCAAAAGTGAAAATGAGATGGGAATCAGGAGTCTGTATTTTTGAGCTTCTCATTTCCCTGTGCTCAGGGTAATTCTACTATTAGATATATGTGTTTTTCATACCATATGGTCCCTAAACATATGCCAAAAATTTAATTAGGGCCAGAACTGGTTTGGCTCAGTGGATAGAGCGTCGGCCTGCGGACTGAAAGGTCCCAGGTTCGATTCCGGTCTGGGGCATGTATCCTGGTTGTGGGCACATCCCCAGTAGAGGGCGTGCAGTAGGCAGCTGATTGATGTCTCTCATCGATGTTTCTAACTCTCTATCCCTCTCCTTTCCTCTCTGTGAAAAATCAATAAAATATATTAAAAAAATAATTAGGCATCTAGTAGAAGAACCTTTCACTTAACCAATTGTGTGTTTGATTCAAGCAGGATTTGTTTTTTAAAACTAGAAATTTATTTAGTAAGTGTGTTTAAGCAGTGATTTCTTACTAAGAGGAAGGGAGAGGGATCGTTTAAGCATTATTCTGTGAATGATCACACATCTTTTCCTGGTCTGCCAATGACAAGGTGAAAACGCATATATTTCAATTAGAGGGGAAGAAATTAAGATCAGAGTTCTTCCTTTTTTAATTTTTAAAATCAAGTATTTTCATCTAAAATTAATACATATTCTTTGCAAAAATCATGTAACATCACAAAACCATAAAAAGCACAAAATAGGAACCATGTTGTGTTTTAATCCTACTTATCTTATTTTTAAGACGTAATATTCATAGTGAATATTCTTCCCAACACTTTGACCTGTTTTGTTTGTTTTCACTTGATAATATATCCTGAGTATTATGGTAGGTGATATTAGGTTCATTTATATTTGGTGCTCCTTTCTAAGGTGTGGGCAGAAATATGTACCACTTCCAAGCAGAAGCTTTGAAAGCCAGATTAAACTTTTGTCATGTCCTTCTTTATCCTCTTCCAGGAGACCAAAAAATTTCAATAGTAGCAGTTTCCATCACACTGAGTTCTAGAGGTAAGATGATCCAAAGGATGTAGAGTTGATTCATGATGGACATATGAAGTGAGCCTTTGAGATTTGAGAAGCATTTGTTACCATAGCATAAACCTTGCCTATCTTGACTGATAGATATAGTTACATATCAAACATTTAACCATATGTTTTTTAAGCAGCTGCATGGTATTATTGCACTCTATAGGTCAACAATATTTTATTTGATTTTCTGAATAGTTGTTCTAGAGGTTGTTGAAGAGGGTGTACTGAGGTCTTCAATAATTCTTGGGCATGCTGGAAAAATTCTCCCCTCCCTTTGAAATCACTCCCTCCACCAACCAGGGCAATCCAGAGCATCCAAAATTTTCATAGTACATTTACTGAAATAAAGTGGCAGGTCTTCAATAAAAATTGTGGACTTTTCTCTTTTCTCCTTTCATTTCTATTCATTTTGCAGCACTGTTTTTTGGTGCATAAGTATTTAGGGTTGTTATGTCTCCTTTGGTGGATTGACCTTTTTTTCATTATTTAATGTCTGGTACATTTTTTTTTTCTCTCTTAAGACTACTTTATCTGATATTAATATAGAAAGTCTGGCTTTCTTTTTATTAATGCTTGTTCCGTGATGTTTTACCAAAGCATTTATTGTTTGAAAGCTTTCTTTTTTACTATGTCTCTCCTCCCCCTTTTTCTGGTTCTCTGACTATAGAGAGCAGGCATCGAATGAAGTGACATGATCTGTTTTAGGTCCTAAAAAGGTGATCCTGGCCCTGGTGTTGAGAGTAAACCTTAGTGAAGACAAAGGCAGAAGCTAGAAGTGGTGAGTGATTAGGCTGTCGTCATAAACCAGGTGACAGATGACTTGGCCTCACTTCGAGTGATAGCTGTGGAGATGAACAGATTCCGGATATATAATTTTTTTGCTCAGTTTTCTTGAGGTTGTAATTTGATGTGAGAGCTGACTGGGTTTACTGATGAATTGTATGTGGGGTGTGAGAGAAAAGAGGCAAGTCTCTTGAAGATTGGGTGTCAAGCAGCAGGGTGAACAGAATTGTCACTTAATGGGGGAAAAGTAGGTTAGGGTGTCTTAAATTTGAGACCTTTATTGGATATCAAGGTGGAGATATAGTTCATTTCAGATTATGAAGACAATCCATGGTTTTGGGACCTGTGTAACTCGAGATGCCACTTACTAGTTTTATACATTTATATTGCCCACCTGCAGTGTGTGAGCTTCTGTTTTCATCATCACTTCAACTCTTGATGTTTCAGACTCATTTTTGCCAGTCGGATGGGTTTGAAATGGTCTCATTTTCATTTCAATTTGCATTATCCCAATTCCAGGGATACTGAGCACTTTTCATTATGGTTTGTGGCTACATGTGTTTCCTCTTTTATGAGATGTCTATTTATCTTTTCTATTTTATTTATTCATTCACAGGTGCTCTTTATAAACTCTCAATATAACTCTTTGGTGGGCTATATCAGTTGCATATAATCTTCTGCTAGTCTGTGCTTTTCTTTACACTTTATTACTAATTACTCACTCAACCGTTCTGTCTAAAATAATATTATTGTCGCTGAAACCGGTTTGGCTCAGTGGATAGAGCATTGGCCTGCAGACTGAAAGGTCCCAGGTTCGATTCCAGTCAAGGGCATGTACCTTGGTTGCAGGCACAGCTCCAGTAGGGGGCGTTCAGGAGGCAGCTGATCAATGTCTCTCATTGATGTTTCTGATTCTCTATCCCTCTCCCTTCCTCTCTGTAAAAAATCAATAAAATATATTAAAAAAAAATAAAATAATATTGTAATAGTTCCCTGTAACCAATGAAGAAATTATAGTAGGTACCACTTTTTCCATCTTCCCTTCCCCTTCCATGTCTTAATTTTTTTGTATCCTGTTTTTGCTGTAGTATATTGTAGTATTACTAGAGGCCTGGTGCACAAATTTGGTCTCTCACAATCCAGGAGCCCTGGGGGGATATCCAACTGATGGCTTAGTGCTCTCGCAGAGGCTAGAGAGGCTCCTGCCACTGCTGCTGCACTTGCCAGCCATGAACCCTGCTTCTGGCCGAGTGGCACTCTCCCTGTGGGAGTGCACTGACCACTGGGGGCAGCTCCTGTATTGAACATGTGCTCCCTGGTGGGCAGTACACGTCATAGCGACCAGTTGTTCCACTGTTTGGTGGATTTTGTATATTAGCCTTTTATTATATAGGATTACTTTTCATTGTAGTACTTTTCTTTCAAAATTTATAGTGTGTACATTGTATTGTCATAATAATTGCCACTGTTTCAGTTTCACTCCCAGTCTTTTTTTAAATTTTAAATCATCATTTAGCTGATTATACTATCACATGGGATTAGTGTGGGAAAGGTGATATATTTCTCGAATCTTTACCTATATTTGAGTGTCTTTCTGCTGCTTCTAAATGTTGATTACTACATGGGTGTGTGTGGTCTTTTAAGCTACCTTGTGTGTTTTTTTTTTTCAAATTTCTTCTCACATTAAATAATATTTTTCCTTTGGGTCAGAAGTCAGCAATCTTGTTCTGCAAAGGTCCAGATAGAAAATATTTTTGGCTTTCTTTGCAGACTACCCGGTCTCTGTTGTAACTACTCATCTGTGCTACCACAGTGCAAAAGCAGCCATAGATATGTAAACAAATGCAGGTGACTGTATTTCCATAAAACTTTGTTTATAAAAATGGGCAGCAGACTGGATTAAGCCTATGCACCATAGTTTGCCAACCCCTGCTTTAGGTGATTCACTTTGATTTGCTTGTAGGATTCCATTCTTTATATCCAAAGTTTTATAACTTCCCCTAAGTAATCACTCTCTTTTAATAACTTCCTGAAACATGGTAAGTCCTTTTAATCTTTGGAATTGCAAAATATTTACATATAGCAGTTAGGACAAAGGCTGAGCTCCTGTACAAAAAGATCTTTAAAATACCGTGGCCCTTTATTTAGAAGCAGCAACTTAGAAAGTTACAGTTATTTCAGGCAACGAGCCAGAAGGAGGCAATTCAAACCTGCTGCAGTGTCTGACATCTTGCACAGGTGGCTTCCTTCTCTGAATCAAAGGTGGAGACTCCACTTCTCACTAGCTCCAGAAGGATTCTCAGGCAAAATATAGGACATCCAGTTCAATTGGAATTTCAAATAAACAATGGGTACTGTTTTAGTCAGTGTGTTTCATGCAATAATTGAAATATCCTAAAATGTGTTTATCTAAAATCTGAATTGAACCAGGCATTCTATATTTTTACTAAAGGCTGAGCGCATGAAATTTGTACATTCTGAGGGCTCCCCTAAGCCTTGCCTGCACCCTCTTACAGTCCGGGAGCCCTTGGGGATGTTGCACATCTTGCCACAGAGGTGGGAGAGGCTCCTGCCATGGCTGCGCACTCCCCAGCCATGAGCCCCCAGCCGTGAGCCTGGCTCAGGGCTTCTGGCTGAGCTGCACTCCCCCTGTGGGAGTGCCCTGACCATCAGGGGGCAGCTTGTGCATTAAGTATCTGTTCCCTGGTGGTCAGTGTGCATCATAGTGATTGGTCATTCCTCCTTTTGGTCAATTTACATATTAGCCTTTTATGATATAGGAATAGGATTTGTTAAATCTAGTAATCCTTATGCTCAACCATTGGGGAGGGAAAAAGGGAGAGGAAAGTACAAGTCCAATCATTTAAAGGGAAACCCTCCAGAGGGGCAGACACTCATTTCTGCCCACATTTTATTGCCTAGAATTTAGTAATATGGCCACACCTAGTTAGAAGAGAAACTGAGAAATAAGTCTGGCTTGTTGACTATGTGCCCAACTAAAATGCTATTTTTATGGAAGAAGGAGAGAACAGATGTAGGAGAGACATTTAGTAGCCTGTCACATTATATCTTTGAATATTTTTTTTAGTTTAATTAGTTCTAAACTCTTTGTTAGGAATAGCAATTTATCTAAATTTGATTTCTATTTGTCCTCCTTATTTTTCATGTCTTGTCTAATCACTGTAACCTCTTTGTCCTTATCATTTGTATTAGATATGCTTTTAAAAAGTCTGTCATACTTCCCACTAGATATTTTCTATTTTCTGCCAAATATTTCATCTTACTCTTTCTTTTTTTGATTGATTTCAGAGAGAAAGGGAAGAAGAGAAAGATAGAAACATCAGTGATGAGAGAGAATCACTGACTGGCCACCTTCTGTAAGCCTCTCCACTGGGGATTGAGCCTATAAGCCAGGCATGGGCATGAGCATTGGTCAATGCTCAACCACTCAACCACTGAGCCACACTAGCCGGACCTTATCTTTTCTTATTTCTAATTCATTTATTACTTCTGCAATGGTATGAGTTGTTTTTCCACCCTCTAAATATACTTCCTTAAATCTTCCAATCTATTTTATATTTCATTCATTCTCTTATTATTTCACTTTTGTCTATATTTTTCTCTTTACTGGAATTAGTTGTCTTCTATAATACATTCTTTCTTTTTCTTTAAAATATGCTCCCTTATTTCATCTTCCCTCCCCCTCCCCACAATTTAAAATATTTACTTCAGTTTTTAAAGTTTTCTTCTTATTCATCTTTGATCAGCATTTACTATCTATACCATTTACAGAAAAACAGAATGGGCATATTATCTTTGAGAGCCTTGGGCTTCCTGTTAAAGCCAGCTAATGAGGAGCCACAACAGAAAGTGGAAGAGGACAAAAGAATGGGTTAATAAATTGTGCACTTTCATTATTTCAATGTCTATTTTTTTATGTTGCAATTTTTAAAAATTAAAATGTAATTGAAAAGATATATTTGAAAAAAAATGTTATGCAAGCCTGCAGCTACTCTCTACTCAAGCACAGATGTGAATTGCCACATGCTATTCTTCAATCCTTTTCTATTTGAAGGAAGAATCCTTGGTTAGTTGACTTTGGATTAGTAGAGAATGCAAGCAATTTAGGAATAGAGGAATGGAATCTACAATGCTAGAGGGTATTGAAAGATACTGAATTTCCCTGACTCAGAGAATTGAGAGTTCATTAGATGTCTCTTCTACTTCTGTCCCTGTGAAGATCAAAGTCAAAGCTCATATATATTTTTTCATTATGATAAAAAGTATTTGGTTGCTCTATATTAAGACTATAATATATATTTAAAAATCCATTGCTAGCACTTTAAGTTAAAATGATTAGAATTTAGCATTCTATTCTAAGATGATAAAAATATATTTCACTCCCTAGTTGTAATATGGGTTTCTATCCAGATTGCACAGTGATTTCACAGGATGTTCCCACTTACATATTTTAGGGTGGGTAGAAACATTTAAAAAACTGTTCTCATAATTTTAAGAAAAATTGGAATTCTTATAAATGAAAGTCACAATTCTTAGGATAAAAATTTTTAAACATTACTGTTCTTATTTTTTTCTTAAAATGTAGAGATAAACTCTCAATAATGCACGTGAATATGACTAGCTTACCATTCAATTTAAATTATAGAGATGTTGGTACTGAATAATAACTTAAATTTGATACATAATTATGGATAAATTGCAAGCTGAAATTTATAATTACTGCCCCAATGTAAGTGATATTAATTTTTGGCATGGTGCTGTAGCCACAAAACATCTCAATCCCTAGAGGTAAAGTTAGGTAAAGAGATAAAATGTGGCATTTCTGGAAGTTGATACCCACACCAAGTGTCTCTTTGTGGATACCTTTTATAATTGATACTGTCCACTTTGGGCATGTGCACACAGACATGTACTCATATCTCCTGAAATCCAGAGAGTTGTTGGTTAGCCAGGAATTTCTTCAGGTATAAATATTTATCATTCATAGTGACACATACATCATTCATTTCTTGCATAATTTTATAGTTATTTTATGTGTTAAAGCTGTATTAGGTATTATGGGGATCTGAAAGAAGTAAAAGTCTTAAGAATTTGTCTGGAGAATCCAAGATGGCGGCATAGGTAAACACCTACACTGCTGCCTCACACAACAATTTCAAAACTACAACTAAAAGACAGAACAGACATCATCCAGAACCACAGGAAAGCTGGCTAAGTGGAAGTTCTACAGCTGGAGGGAAGGAGAGGGGCTCATGGAGACCCAGAGGAACTGCAAAAAGCGGAGGTACAGAAACGCACGCGTGGAGAGAGCGGGTGCCGGAATACCTGGCTGGTTTTCTCTGGCAGGAGGGAACATTGAACCCCTTATCTTACAACACTAAACTCCAGACACAGCCGAAACTCATACGGGGGGAGTTTGGACTGTGAAAAGGGAGAGGTGCATGGAAATTTAGGGGAGTCGCAAAAGATCAGAGGTCTGATGGTGCGCATGGCACTGAGCAGAGGACAGACTGCTGATTGTGCTGCTGGCTTTCGTGAGTGGGTGGGAGACAGACCCTCTCAACTGCACCACATCTGACTCCACTAAGTCCCTGTTTCAGGTGAAACCCTGGGGACCTAGACTCGTGTGGTCCTGGAGCGCAGGGGAGCCGGAAAGGCAATGGTCTAGAGACACTGCGTGCGCACGCACAAGGACGGCTCCAGTGATTACCCAGTCACGTGAGATTCAAGGGCCATGGAGGGCAGAGCTGACTGCAAGGCAAGGCGGTCCCTTAAGCCCTGAGACTCCACCCATCCCAAGCTCAACAGAGGCTTCTTCCATTTTGCAAGTCTGGTATCATAAGGCTGAATCCAACACAGAAGTTCTCCTGGCAAAGTGAAAATGCTGAGACAAGGGAAGGGATCACAAACAAAAGAAATGGATGAAAAAAAAAAAAAACTGGATATAGAGTTCAAAACCACGCTTATAAGGTTTTTCAAGAATATGCTAGAAAAGTTGGATAAAGTTAGCGAGAGCCAAGAGGAGATGAAAAAGGACCAACTAGAGACACTGATTGAAATAAAAAATATTATACAGAGTCCTAACAGCAGACTAGAGGAAGGCAAGAATCAAGTCAAAAATTTGAAATATAAAGAAGCAGAAAACATTCAACTGGAAAAGCAAGAATAGAAAAGAATCTAAAAATGTGAAGATAATGTAAGGAGCCTCTGGGACAGCTTCAAGCGTACCAACATCAGAACTGTGGGGGTGCCAGAAGAAGAGAGAGAGCAAGATACTGAAAACCTATTTCAAAAAATAATGACTGAAAACTTCCCACATCTGATAAAAGAAATAGACTTATAAGTCTAGGAAGCACACAGAACCCCATATAAAAGGAATCCAAAGAGGACCACACCAAGACACATCATAATTAAAATACCAAGAGCAAAAGACAAAGAGAGAATATTAAAAGCAGCAAGAGAAAAACAGTTCATTACCTACAAGGGAGCACCCATACGACAGTCAGTTGATTCTCAACAAAAACGATGCAGGCCAGACATAAGTGGCAAGAAATATTCAACGTGATGAATAATAAGAACCTACAACCAAGAATAATCTATCCAGCAAAGCTAACATTCAGAATTGAAGGGCAGGTAAAGAGCTTCACAGAGAAGAAAAAGCTAAAGGAGTTCATCAACTACAAACCAGTATTATATAAAATGCTGAAAGGTACTCTTTTAGAAGAGGAAGAAAAAAGAGGTAAAAGACAAAAAATTATGAACAACAAATACATATCTATCAATAAGTGAATCTAAAAACTAAGTGAATTAAAAATTTGATCAACAGAATAAACTGGTGAATCAGGAGCACAGAAAGGGAGTGGACTGATAATTCTCAGGGGGACAGGGGTGAGGGGTATACAGGAAGTGACTGGACAAAAATCATACTCCTATGGATGAGGTCGAGGGCAGATGGAAGGTGGGAGCTGGGTGGAGGGGTGCTATTGAGGGGAAAAAAGAGAAACAAATGTAATAATCTGAATAATAAAGATTTAATTAAAAAAAAGAATTTGTCTGAGAGAAGTTTATATTCTAGATAGAAAAGGAGGTAATATTCAATTAAAAAATAATATAAGATGTTTTATGATCAAGTAACTAATTAATAGCAACAAATAAACAAAATAAAAAGAAGCACCAGAGCAGAGTACTAGTCCAGAGGAAAAAAAGACTACAATAGCCCTAGCTTGTTTGGCTCATTGGATATAGCATTGGCCTGAAGACTGAAGGGTCCCGGGTTCGATTCTGGTCAAGGGCACATACCTTGGTTGCAGGATCCTTCCCGGCCTGTGCCCTGGTCAGGATGCATGCAGGAGGAAACCAATCAGTGTGTTTCTCTCACATCGATATTTCTCTCTTTCTTTCCCTTTCTCTAAAAATCAGTGGAAAAATATCCTTGAGTTAAGGATTTTTTTAAAAAAGACCACAATAAACTGAGAGCAGAGAAATTGTTCAAGAGTACCTATTGTGTGTGGCACTTTGCTAGGGACTATATACATTGAATCAAGTAGTCATTAACTTCTAGATTAGAAATTAATAATTGAAAGTAGATGTAATTATGTGGACAGAAATAAGAAGTTATAAGTATAGCAAAGGCAAAGCATTAAATTAGTAAATCATTTACATTATTAATTTAAAAGGTTATAAAGGAAGAAGATTCTTTAAAAATTGTCTATTGTGGAAAATCAATCCCTATTCTGATGGCCAGAGGGAAGGGAGGCTGTGGATTGGGTGGGGGCAGGCAAAGAGGGGAAGGGGGAATGGGAACATCTGTAATAGTGTCAACAATTTTTTAAAAAGAAAAAGAAAGAAAATTCTCTTGATTATAGTAGTTGAATGCCCTACTTAAAGATAGGTTTTCTGTAACTATTCAATTCACATACAAGCCTTTTTTAAAGAAACATTAGTAGATAATGTGTTTTTGGTATTGTATGAATAAGAAATAAAGTCTACAGTATTTTCCTAAAACAAAAAAAATGCTTACTTCTCTAGGGTCATTGGTCTAACTGCCTCAGACACATCAGACACATAGTTTCACAAATGCTTCATCCCAAATTATACATTTCATTTGTAGAATTCACTGGCAAACACTTGTGCCTCTTAGAATTGCCAACTTCTATATTCAGAGTAGAAATCATCACAGAATGTCATTAGACCAGGACTAGGAACTCTGGTTCTATTTCTGGCTTTGACATTTTTCCTTGATAATGGTTCACCAAAACAATATTATCGAGTCAATAACCAAGTCAAAACTTACATGCTGAGGATATAGTTCCCAATTTTAAAAATGTTCTGCCTACTTGCGAGGATTATAGTGTATAAGATTTTCTTATAGTTGCTATTAATATGGTTGTAGTAATTTTTGAGACTCACTCAAGGGAAACTCTAAATTGTTAGATAATAGGCAATTCACACATATGTTGACTATGCTCAGAGGAAAATAGCAGACTTTCAAAGTAAACAAAGCCAGAATTACTGCTAGCTCTTGCTTATCTATGATATTTGGGATAAATAAAATTATGAAGATATTAACTGTGAAACCCACGATTAATATCTTCTTTCAGTTGTAATGACCTCCAAACTTGCCGTTTCACTAAGTTTCTTGGAGCGATTAACAAGCAGCCCAGGGATGTAAGTTTGGCTCTTTTTCCTTTCTCTTGCCCTCCCTCTGGTGGAGGTGTTAATGAGTGAAATGCCCAGTATGGGCAGCGGAAGACAATTGTAAGAATCCGTGTTCCCTACCAAGCACTCCATTAACCTTTGGACTGGAGAATGACTGGCTGATGGCTGCCATTTCCCAGATGCTTAGAGGGAATCCACTTTAGTCAACTCAGAATTCATCTAAAGGAGAATTCACATCACAGCATCATTAAAACATTATTACTGCCCTGGCTGGTGAGGTTCAGTTAGCTGGAGCACTGGAAGGTAGCAGGTTCCATTACTGGTCAGGGCACATGCCTAGGTTGTAGGTTCATCCTGGTCTGAGGCAACAGAGGCCAACTGATGGATGTTTCTCTCATCTCTGTCTCTGTCTCTCTCTCTTTCTCTCTTCCCCCCACCTCCTTTTCTAAAATCAATAATAATAAGAAGAAGAACAAACAACATTATAACTAACTACTCATGCCTTCATAAAGGAATAGACCTCATTTTCAACTGGGTTAATATATTCCCAATAAACATCAAAAAGGTGTTATAAAGTGTAGAGTTGCTGCTGGGAAAATTAGACAAATTCCTGCTCCATAATATTTTCTTCAGAATAATGTGTTTACCTTTTCAAAAACTACTTTACATCTGTTATCTCATTTGATGCTCTCAGCAGCCTGGCAAGATGGTCATTCTCTAAGGACCTAGCAGAGAACTAGGACTCTGGTTTCCCAAATCTTAATACTTTACTTTTGTCTTCCTCTATTCAGATAGCTTAAAACACATAAGCTTCATAGGATAGCAACTTATCATAAAGGTTTTTAAAAACATTCCCAAATTTGGGGACATCATAATCATACTGTTTCTGAACTCAAGGGGTTCCCTGCTTGGGGTGTTCTATTCAAGAACAAAAGAGATTTGGCTATTGCAAGGTAGTTTCATTTACTTGCACCAAATAAAGGAGACCGGGGATTCACATTCAAAGCTCTGTCTTCTCAAAGGGGGGCTTAGTAATTGCTTATATACACTATTTGGTTGATTACATGTTGATTTCTTCTTTGCAGTTGGGTAAACTTACCCTATTGGACCAGGTCAAGTTCATCTGGTTACAGCGGGCTCTGCAAAATACTATGCTACAGCTTAACGTTTAGCAAGAACAGCATTTAGTAAGAACCAACCAGATCTTGAGACCTTTGTCCTAACAATGCCTATCCTAACTCACACAAGATATACATGATAATTTATAATGGTTCTTACTAGTAAAAACATTCCCAAATACTGTAACATCATACTCAGACAGACCCCAGTGATAGGATTAAATTAGTACCTACAAAGCACAATAATTAGCTAAGTAAATATTAGTTGTTTTTGTTATTAAAACCATATTAGAGGTGATATAGTGCTGTAAAAAACAAACAAAAAAGAAAAACATGGGTTCTGAAGCTCCTCCCTCCCCCGGGGGCACTTAAATCCTGGCTCTGCACACCTATCTCATAAAAAGTAAGCTTTTTCAAGGAATATGTAGCACAAAGGCAGTGCTATATAGATGGTTAGTCACTATTATTATTTGGTAGCTCTAGTATATATACATATAAATAATAATTTGCCCTCAGTTAAATCATAAATAATGGATCTAGACTACAATTTAGGTCCATATACCTCTACTAGAAATGTCTTTCTAGGTTATGCCAATTTTCTCACATTCCTAAAATGTGTTTTATCTCCTTTTCATTTAATAAAATCTATATTTACTCTCCTATACCTAACTGAAAACCCTTTTCAAACTCAACAGTTATAAAAATTTTCCTTACAAAAATCTTTACCCTAGAAGTCCTCTCAACTATTAGATACTCAGTTTATGCCACTCATGCACATTGGTATTTGTGAGGCGCTGTTTTGTGTGGAAAATTGTTTTTCCTTTCTATACATATACTCTAAGTCCAGACATATTCTAAAAGCCCACTGTAGGTCCCCTACTTGAACGCTGCATTTCTATTCATTTCTTGTTAATTTACTCAACAGTATTTGGAACTGCTATAACCCAATGGGCTGTTAGCAAATTACCAATGGACTGGCAGGCAGTCCCTCTAGTTCATACCTTTAAAAAAAAGGAAGAAAGAAAGAGAGGAAGAAAGAAAGAGAGGAAGAAAGAAAGAGAGGAAGAAAGAAATAAAGAAAGAAAGAAAGAAAGAGAGAGAGAGAGAGAGAGAGAGAGAGAGAGAGAGAGAGAGAGAGAGAGAGAAAGGAAGGAAGGAAGGAAGGAAGGAAGGAAGGAAGGAAGGAAGGAAGGAAGGAAGGAAGAAAGGAAGAAAGAAAGAAGAAAAAAGATGATCTAGCCAAAGTCTTTCCTCTAGTGGAGGCTGAGGATTTAGTTGTATATTCTAAATGTTTGGCAGCTTCCACTCTTAGGAAGAATTAAAAACCAAGGTACAGGTATTCTTTTTCTTTTTCTTTTTTTTCATCTAGTAACAGGACCCGAGGCTGTGAGCACGAAGAAGAGTGGCGAAGGTGAGGGTGGGTGGGGAGGAGTCTTTATATCTTCCCGGGATAGAGTGCCAAGAAGGAAGGAAATGGTAAGCAGACTCCATAGGTTCTAGGTTTTGTTCTTTTTTCTCCTCTGAATGGTGGTGGCAGCGGATCAGACACAATAGCTGGCAGCCCCCCGGCAGAATAAGGATGAAAATGACCCTCAACAGCACCCGCAGGAAGACTGGGCAAGGCAGGAGGGGTGTGCTTCGGATGGGCGAAGGGGAGGGTAAAAAGGTGACGGACACACGCGGCCGCCTAGGCTGGTAGGTGTCCACACGCTGTTCCCGGTGAGAATAGGAGCTCGTGAGCCACCTCCCTTGAGAGGGGGTGGGGTGGGAAGGGGAGTCAGAGGGGCGGTGGCTTTTCCTACTCGAGGCGGGACAAAGGGTGGGGGAAGCCTGAGTCAGCAGCTTCCGATTGGCTTATGCTGTCCAGACGCGTCTCCCGATTGGGCCATTTGCAGCGGGAGATGTTATGAAGCACGGCGGGGCGGGGCGGGACCAGCGCCGGGGTCGGCCCAGTCCCGGGAATTGGGTGCCGAGGGGCAGTGGCGGTGCTCTGGGCCCTGAGGCGCTGTGAGCTGTAGCGTGGAGCAGCGGAGCCACTTTTCCTCCTGCTGCGCTGAGCGCGTTTAGCTGTTGTGAAGGTTTTAAAAAGCGGGAAAGTGAATGAAGAGCGCTTCGCTGCTGCCCTCTTCCCCCGTTACCAGCAGCTATTTTGCCGCTGGGCACGAAAAGACTCCCTTATCTTGAAGTCCCACACCACCTCGCAGCCTCTTCCCCTCCCGCTGCAAAAAAAGGGGTAAAATTCACCAAGACTTGCCCCCCTCTGGCTGGGACCCGTGTTCCCTCCATCCTGCGCGTCTAACTGTATCTTTGTTCCCGGTCCGGCTGACGCCGAGCGCCGAGCCACTTCCCAGTATAACCCGGGGTTCGGGCAGCTCTCGCTCAGCTTTGGGGAGGTCGGAGAAGGCGGGGAAGGTTTTGTGTGCGCCGGCCCTTGGGGGGGCCCGGGGCTGGGGGCGTGAGGGCTCGTAGGTCCCGAGACGCAGTGGGAGGGGGTGGCCAGCACCCCCTGCCCCCAACCCCAGGCTAATCCCCCTCCTCCGGCGTCCGTTCCCCGGGCCGTATTATCCAAGACATAAAATATTCAGCCCCAGAGCCTCCCCTGGGGAGGGGAGGGGAAGGAGGTGGAGTGGGAGGAGGTGGATCCAGGGAGGAAGAAGCGAGAAATCCGCCCCCGGGAAGCAGCACGGCTCGGCGGCGTAGCGAGGCACTTCTGTCACAGGTCGATCGCCGGCGCTTCCGCGCGGCCCCGGCCCGGCCCGGCGAGGCGAGGCGAGGCGAGAGTCCGGCCGCCGCCGCCCCGCCCCACGCCCTCCCGCGGCGGCCGAGAGCCCGGGGCCGGCCGGGGCAGGTCGCGGCGGTGCCTGGGAGCGGCCGGCCGGGGGCGGCGGCCTCGGAGCGCGCGGCGGCGGCGCCGGATCGCCGTCCGGCTCGGACCAGCTCGCGCGGAGCCTGCGGGGCGCGCTGTCCCGGGTCGGGCAGCCCCGCGCGTGTCCACTCGCCCGCTTCCTCCGGTGCGTTTCTGTTGGGTTTTCCGCCTTAACCGCGAGGGCGCCGCTCGCCGGGGGCGCCTTCCCTTCCCGCCACCTCGGACCACCCCGCCCCGCCTGCGGAGCCCACGGCGGACGCCCGGCGGGACGGTGGGGCTGCGCCCGCGCCCGCGGAGCGAGGGAAGCCTGCGGGCGGAGGGACGGGCACAAAGGCGGCGGCGGGGCCGGGGTCCGGCCGGGCCGGGCCGGGCCAGGCCGGGGAGGAGGGGCGCCTCCCGCCGCTCATGAATATTAACCGAGCCTGCGGCCTAGTGTCCCGGCGGGGCCCCGCGCAGACCCGCGTCCGCGCTCGTGCTCGCCGCCGCGCCCCGCGGACGGGAAGGGGGAGCCCCCCGCTTTTCGTCTTCCCCTCCCGGTCCCCCCACACCTTTTTCTAAAGTACATATTTGGGCCGCCCTTCCCCGGAGATCGAGCGCACCGACCCGCCTCTGGAAGGGGCGGAGGAAATCGTGGTAGGTGGGTGGTGGTTTTCTCTTTCCTATTTCCCCCCCTAGGTGGCCACGGGGAAAGAAAAAGATAATGTCGAGTGGTAGTTTGGGGAGCGGCCGCTAAACAGAAGTTGCTCGGGTGGCTCCTTGGGTGAGGTGGCCCCGGAGTCATGCCCGGGAGAGCGAGCGGCGCCGAGTCCCGCCCGCCCCGCGCCGTCCCCACCCAGCCCCGCCGCGGGCCAAGGAAAACAGCCGCCTCCTCGGGGACGCTGGCCGGGCTCGGGCCGGCTGCGGGCGCCCCAGCCACGCCGCCGGCTGGCCGCGTCCGAGGTCGGCTTCTTGTTATTATCTTGGGCTGGGGAGGAGGGCTTTTGTCAAGTACTATCCCATTTTAGTCTCGAGGAAAGAAAACTTCCCGTAAGTGCACCTATCTGGGTGGTGCGGAAGAACAGATGCACGCCTTCTCTTCTGCACAGAAAATGCCTTAATTTCATGCACTTGAAAAGGGAATGTTTTTCTTGAAGGCTGCACAGCCGCTAGGCGTCTTTGTCGCAACCACCGTGCAGGTCTGTTGTTTCTTCTTTCTCCTGATTTATACACTCCCACCCCACCCCGCAACCCCATGGGAGGCTTATTTCAACTTTAATTTGTGTGGCTCATCAGCATGGATCGAATTACCTTTCCAAGTGTTGGAAATGCGCACTTGGGGTAGACTTCTGGGCAAGGCTAAGATCAGCGTCTGGAGAAGTTCACGCCCTTTAACTTTTCCCTGTTCCAGGAGCGATCTCGTTGGGAGCTGACGCTAGAGCCTTCGCCATCCGCTCAGATTCCACGCAGACTCGGGAGGAAGGGGACCGCTTTCTGCAGTTGGCCTCACTAGCTGCCGAGAAGCCGGCCTTTGTTTTTGAAGTCCCCAGGAATGGACGAAGACGGGGCAGACAGTTGAAGGCTGAAGAAATCATCAGGGCATCCTGCGGGGGCTTCATAAAAGCATTGCCTCCCTGGCACATTATTTGTTTCACTGGCCCTGTCTCTCCTCGGAGCCTGGTGTGGAGTTATTACCCTTTTTGCGGTGTGGTAGCGTCCCCTCCCCCCCCATGTGAACTCCAAAGGATTGGCCCCTTCTTTGTGATTTGAAATGAAATGATGGCCACACGTCGGACTGGTCAGCCGGAGGGAGATGGTGACACGCTGAAGGCCCATGGGCCCCCCGCCTGTGAGGTAGGTGCAGAGGCAGCATCCCCGGCCCACTGTGGCCTGGGTATTTATGGGGGTGCCCTCTCTGGTTGGGCGGGGGGGGGGGAGGTCGCTTGCCACCGGGCCTAAGAAGAGGTTTTGGGGGACTTTTATTTTAGCTGCTTGGTGGGAGCACCCCTGCCTGACCACTAGCAAGGTGAAGCCTCATCCATTTTTATTTCCTGGAACTGCCAGTGATTCCTTTGCAAGAAAGTTTTCCTTACTTTGAAATGTCACCACCGTCTTAGTCACCGCTGAGGCTGAGCAGGGAATTCTCCCATTTCAGTTGTCTGGGAACACCAAAACTGTTTCCCTTCAGTCGCCATCCTCCGTACTTGTGGCATTGGGCTGGTTAGGGGATGGCTCTGTGAGTTTGGTGTGTGCACATGCAGGCTTGTTCTCTGAGGTGGTGGCAGTTGCTCTGCTTGTTGCACTTGAAGCTTCCCCTCTGATAGCAGTGGGTATCCTGGCTGCTGTTGATGCTCATCTGTTTTGGGTAGAAAAACACGTCTTTCCTAATGGGCATTTTAGGCAAAGCCCTGGAAAACTATTTTATAGGATTGTAATTCCACCTCCCTGAAAAATCGCCTGCCTTTACTGATATTTACTAAGGCTCACAGAAGACCAGTGAGCTGCTCTGGGGTGTTGGGTGGCTTGCATTGCCTTCAGACCAGCATCTTGGGAAAGGCCCAGAAGATTTCATGCCAGACTTCTTGAAATGTTTTGAGCAGGCAGGACAGAACTAATAGAAAATCCATTGAAATGCCCTGTTGCCTCATATCTTTTTTCCCATTATATTTGGAGTTTACTGCTATAATGACTATATTGTGTTTAGTTTGTTATTGATAGTTTCTTAGTAATTTGCTTGCTAAATGTACTGAGTACTGTTATCCTTATAAACTTTACTTTTGAACTGCCTATATTTTTATTGAAAGATTGAAGGTTACTTTAGATAGCAATAACATTCCCAAATGAGCCTTCACTCACATTCATTTTGTACTTTAGTAAGAGTTAAATTTTAACTTTGTGGTCATTAAACAAGGTCTAGTTCCAAGTGTGTGAGTTTTGGCATTTTAGTAAAAACGAATCAGAAGTTAAATTTTTGTTTGTAAAGCATGCAAATAAAATTGCATCATGTAGTTACTTCATATTGAGTTAGAAAGTGCTTAGAAAATAGGGAGGGAGGTATAGTACAGTTTATAAGAACTATAGGTTTACAGTTAGAATCAGTGTTTACTTTTTGACACCTGTAAACACCTGCTTGCTAGTAAAAAACATGGTTAAGTATAATGCCACAATCCTCTGATCATGGTAAACCATAATCACTCCTTTTGGAAGGTCTACCTACAACTGGTGATTGCTTCATGTGTATTGAGTTACATAATAATATGTACTATGGTCCTAAAGCCTTATTTGTCATTGTCTTGAGAATACTTTAATTAGCATTCATTTGCATTAATTTGCAAGAACTAATGTTATTTGAATGTTTTTTTTTTTGGGGGGAGAGGGGGGAGCCATTTAAAGAATGTCCTGAAATCAATAATTTATAATAGACACATCTTGCCTTGGCTTACAAGGCAGTGTTTCCAGTTGCAAACTTGGCTTTTATTAACAGTGACAGTTATATATATATTTTAAGGGCTGTGAAATTTGTTTTCACTTGGCCCTTACTGCTGGCATGGCCATATTATTTCTAATCTGGCAACCAAGGAAGCATTGTATTTTGTTCATTTAAAGAGTATATACCTACTTGAGTTTAAGTATCAACTTTGGGTGGTAGATATTTAAGTCCTTGAACTGCATTTAATTTTGGTGCTTAATTTTATCTGAAGTATTACATTCTAGAATAGTATTGTCATTCTTTAAAAACTTTAAAACCAAGAGCTATGTTGTAAATGTGTGTTGGAATAATAAATGTATGTGTTTTTACCTAATCAAGAGGTGAGCATATATATTTTAATGTTAATGCTTTTAATAAGCTAAAAAGTGGAACTTTGTAGAATGGAAGAAATCCATGTAGTGAGTTAATAGGATTCGATGTTTCATGCCTTATCTAATTGGCTAACTCCACCTTCTATGAATGAGATCTATTGCTTTGTTGAAAAATATCAGAAATTTTTTACTCATCTTAAGAATTAGAATCTAATTGTGTCAGTATACCAGTAAATGTAGTTACACCTTCAAGAATATAGTGGAAGGCTAAAAAACAAATAACAATCATCCTATTAATAAAGAATTGTGACAATCCAGTAGAATATATCTAGATTGGCATTATACAGTGATGATAACACATTGTGTTCACCCAAAATTACCTACTTTGCACATTGAAGATGTATTTTTCAAAACTGGTTTCTCTTATTCTGAGCCAGATAAGTGTTTTCTGGGTTGTGTGTATGTATGTGTATGTGTGTGTGTGTGTGTGTGTGTGTGTGTGTGTGTGTACTGTTTGACCTGAGAAGTATTCTGACACCTAGCCTTGAGTAACTTTGCTCACAAAATCACTTTGTTAGATTCTCTGAGTCCTCTTATGTTCTCTCCCACTTTCATATCATATAGTATTTATCTTTTGAGGCTAAACTTGCTTTTTCTTCTTTCTTTTTTCCAAAGATAAAAACTTTGGCTTTCAGCTTTCTAGACACATTGTTTTCTCCAAATCAACATTTATTTTGCTTTTCATCCGTAATTCATAGTGTTGTCCAAGCATTTAGCAATTTCACCATCTATTATTAACATAAACTTACTTACTAATGCTAATTAACTTATTTTATGTTTTGCTTCTTCACCTAGACTAAGTTTATCCTATGACTATAATGTATTATAGCTGATGAAAAGTATTTGTTGGTTGATTTTGGAATAGTGTATATAATAAAAGAAGGCATTTTTTTGGTACTTGGGTTCATATAAAAATTTGTATTTTTTGCTCTTCTTTCTGGAATACACTCTATATGTATAACAAGGATTCCCTTGTTCCTTCTTCAGCTCTCCTTCCATATCTCCCCTCTTGCTCTTTCTTTCTGTTTTTAGGATTTTTCCTCTTTAGCCCCCTTCCTGTTAGTTTTAATCAGACCCAGGCCCTCCCAATTCTTCTATTCTCTTCTTATTCCCTGGGTTTTATTTTACACTCTCCCATGGCTTTAATTTAGTGTATGTCAGTGATTTCAAATTAGCACTCTATTGCAGATTTTATGCTTTATTTCTAGACCTGTATAGCCAATTGTTGTTTACCAGTGTGTGTTTTTTAATATTTTTTGGATAGTCCACAGGCATTTCAAACTTAACAAATTGTTCCCCTACCATCAACCTGTGTTTCTTCTTTTAGTAAGTAGCACCACTATCTCCTTATTTGTCCAGGTCAAAAACTAGGTTATCATCCCTGACTCATCTTACTCCTCTTTCCTCCTATCCAAAGTCCTATTGAGTCTACATTCCAAATCCTACTGTCACTACCTGAGCTAAGGCCAGCTACATTTTGATGGTGAACCCAAGCCATACTGTCTCCTTCTATCGCTCTGTCCCTGCCATAGGCTGCTCCTCCTGCAGTAGAAAGCTGATTGTTGCATTCCCCTGCGTAAAACAATTTTCTGGTTCCCCATTGCCTTGGGAATAAAGTTCAAAACCTGAGAAGTTTTACAGGACAATTACAGCCTGGTTTGCCCATCTCCTTTCTCATCTGTTTCCTCTTTCTGTGTTCCTCCACTGAGCTGCTTTCAGTTCCTGCATCAGTGTCTCTTCACTTCAGGTCCTTCTAAGCGCGCAGCTTTCCTTCACTCTTCCTTCAATCCCCCTCCTCTGCCTTCACCTCTCCCTAGTGATTTACTCATCATTCTGAACTTTTCTTCAGTATTACTTCTCCAGGAAAAGCCTTCCTTGATCTTCCAAGATGGATTAGTTGCCCCTGGTGCAGTATCCCAAGACATCTTGTACCATATTAGGAATAGCACTTAAAAGTTTATTGTCTGTATTCCCCTGATTGCAGGCCCCATAAGAATAGGAACCATGTTTGTTTCTAAGTGTGTGGTACATAGTAGGTGCTTAATAAATATTTGTTGAATGAATGAATGAATGAGCAGGAAAGGCTTTAATTTTTATTAAATGTTCACTTAGATTTCGGTACACTATACTCTCTTGATTACCCTCCTACTTTATTGTTTCCTCTTCCTCAATCTCTGAGTATAAAATTGCTAATTTATATATGTATGTATGCACGTGTGTGTATCTTTATCCCTTGAATTCAGACTCCTATATCTAACTGGTCTGATCACACAGATACTCTACTTGGTTATTAAGTAGGTATATCCAAAACCAAATTCCTGATTCTCTGTATCCACCACCGCCCTTTCCCCCCAACCTGGCTCACCTTCCCAAGATGCTCCTCTACCGTATTTTTCATCTTGAGCAATAGTAATCCCATCCTTCCAGTCCAGGCATCTGGGAGTGATCTTTGATTTTTCATTTTTCTCAGGTATAGCATGCAAGTCTGGTTGACTAGTCTCTCTGCTATGGTAATCAGAATGGACCTTTTAAAAAAAGATCATGTCACTGCTTTGCTCATATTCTTCTAATGGCTTCTCATTTCCCCCAGGATAAAAGCCAAAAAAAGTTCCGACTGACCCACAGAGCCCTGTACAATCTATCCTCCTCACCTCCAGTTACTCTCCACCCCCACCCCCCCTGCTTACTCTGTACTGGGTGTTTTGGACTCTTGCTCTTGAGCACACACACCATACATACCATTCCCCAGAGCCTGCCCACTCGCTGTACCCTCTCCTCCCTTTGTGACACCCCGACTCCTGTCAGGGTATCCTCACAGCTGGCTTGCTTGTCTACTTCTAGTTTTGCTTAGAGGTCATCTACTGTGTGAACCCTTTACTGGCCATTCTGCTTATTAAACCCCTCTCCCCTGCTCCTATGGCAAGACCTGCCCTCCTTCCTTGCTTTATTTTTCTCCCTGTCACATAATCTCCCTCTGGCATGCTTATCTGAGTTTTGCATGTTTATTTGGATGGATACTGTATCTAGAATGTGTTAAGTCCAGTTTGTTCACATTGTATCTCTTGTACCTGGAAGAGTACTTAGCACTTTTAGGACCTCAGATTTTTTCCCAATGAATGAATAAAATGAAGATTAAGAAACACTCCAAAATGTTATTGAGCTTCTTTCTAGATATATAATATGTGAATACTTAATTCAGATTATACAAAAATATGTAGAGTATGCAGCATATATTCTTCCTTAGACCTGTAATTTCAGTAGTACTGCTGTTAACATTTGGTGCCTTTTTTCTTTGCATCTTTCTTATCTTTGGGAAGCTGGTAACCAAGTAACAGTAACCAAGGCAGTGTATAGTACAAATATATGAAATAATTTGTACTGAGAGGTGAGATCATAGTAATTAAAAGACTAATGAATGTGGAATCAGACTGGTGTAGAAAGTATAGAAAGAAAATATGTCTGTGTGCACATTTTTTTCTGAAAATGAATGAATAGCAAGTATAGGAAAGCTCCTTATTATATTTTTTTTACTTTTTAATATCAAACATTTTATTCTGAGCCAAGAATGATCTCAACATTGACTATTACAAAATGTTGGCAGTTATTAATTCTGAATGATGAGAATTTTGGGATTATGTTATTTTTGTATTTTTTCTTTTGTGTTTAATTCCAAAACTACAATAAAAGACATTGTTTACATATTTTTTAAAAATAAGTAATTTTTTATCAGTCTGGTGAAAATCTGGTTTCTAGAAAACCTATACTACTTAAAAATGCTTAAACACTTTTAGAAAAAGATGCATACTACTAAAAACAATATTTCAACATTGTTTTAAAAGCCTATGTTTTCCTAATTAGAAGCCTAGGATTTATTCTGGACTAGTTGTAGTATAACATAGCACTATCATTTAATTTTAAATGTGCGTTCGGTCATGCACTTGAATCTGTCAGAATATCATTGCATGTCAGGGGCTTTATGCTGTAAGTTAGGGTTCAAAGTAAAGCCTGTTGGAATTAAGAATAGCAGCAGTACCAGCAGCAGGCATCATTAGGTGGCATTTCAGCAGAAGTCTGGATTTGAATGTGTGGAGTGGGACCTATCACTAGAGAAGGGCCATCAAAATAATGAGGATCCAAGTCTATGGAAATTTTTCCATACACTGTCAGTGTTTCTTAAGCATTCATTTCTTCCAGGTTAAACATGTTATGAAGTCCTTGTTTCTTGATTACATAATTTTTGATCTGTCATTGCTTTGTTATGACCAGGTCAAATATAATCTAATACAAAAGTGATATGCAGTTTCTTTTGTTCTTTTCTTTGTGAAGGGACCTGTCATCTAATTATATTTAAAGATGTGCTGATGTAAGTATGGGCACCACTAATGTTAATAAAGATGCACAGATGCTGGTATTGAAAGCAGCTATTTTCTGTTACAGAGAGACCATATGGTAGGCACTTGTTTTTCTTTCTGGTTGATGTGTTTAGATTAGTAAAAAAGAAGGGTTATTGGATTTATGATTGTCCTAGTATTTATCTAATTTTAATTGACCATAAGGAATTAAATATGTTAAGATATTATGAGCCTTCTATATATTCTGTTTGTTTAAGTAGGAAGACAACTTCATTCAAAAGTTCAAATTTAGATTGCTTCTACCAAAATGAAGTAATTTTTTTTTTTTTAGTTTATGTTGTCATATTCTTTTTCTTTTTTCTTTTTCTTAATTTTTTTATTGATTTTTTTAGAGAGAGGAAGGGGGAGGGATAGAGAGCTAGAAACATTGATGAGAGAGAAACATCCATCAGCTGCCTCTTGCACACCCCCTACTGAGGATGTGCCTGCCACCAAGGTACATATCCTTGACCGGAATCAAACCTGGGACCTTTCAATCCACAGGCAGACGCTCCATCCACTGAGCCAAACCGGTTTTGGCTATTCTTTCTTAAAATACTTACCTGAAGATGATTTTTTTAAAAATATATTTTATTGATATTTTACAGAGAGGAAGAGAGAGAGATAGAAAGTCAGAAACATCGATGAGAGAGAGACATCGATCAGCCGCCTCCTGCACACCCCACAGTGGAGATGTGCCCGCAACCAGGGTACATGCCCCCGACCGGAATCGAACCTGGGACCCTTCAGTCCGCAGGCCGATGCTCTATCCACTGAGCCAAATCGGTCTTGGCTGAAGATGATTTTTATTGATTCTGGAAAGAGAGGAAAGTAGGAGAGGAAGAGAAACATTGATGTGCGAGAGAAACCTCAATTGGTTGACTTCCTTATGCACTCCCACCAAGGATGGAATCAGCAACCTGGTTATGTGCCCTAATCGGGAATTGAACTCTTGACTCTAACCAACTTAGCCATACCAGCCAGGGCAAGCTGTCATATTCTTTAAAAAACTGAGTATTGTGCCAAAACTGGTTTGGCTCAGTGAATGGAGCGTCAGCCTGCGAACTGAAAGGTTCGATTCCGGTCAAGGGCATATACCTTGGTTGCAGGCACATCCCCAGTGGTGGGTGTGCAGGAGGCAGCTGATCAATGTTTCTCTCTCATTGATGTTTCTAACTATCTCTCTCCCTTCCTCTCTGTAAAAAAATCAATAAAATATTAAAAAACAACAACTGAGTATTGTGCAAATAGTCCATTTTGCAGTAAATTCTGGAAGATGGCCTTTTGTACTTCTAAAATAATCTGAAAGACAATGGAAATATTGTACTGTAGGTTGAAGAAATAATGTGATGAAAAATGTTTTTTGTAAGTTCTCTTTTTTCTAATTATCTAATAATATACAAGGAATTCCACTGTGTAAATTGTGAATAAGAGAATAGATTTAAAATCCAAATTTGATATTTCTGAAGATTTATCTACTGGGAAAGTTTTCAGACAGACCAGGAAAAATGTCAAAAGTGTATTTACTTTTCTGTAGTCAGACCAGCTGCTGTTGAGTTTTCTATTTAATACTGGACGTGTTTTTGATTCAGAATTGGTTACTTACTGCCTTTTCCCCTTGTTGTCTATCTCTGTTCTAAAGAGATCTCTGGCAAAGTTATGAGGAATGAGATATATGCAGTGTTGCTTATAACCCCAACTAGTTTCTTATTTCTCTTGTCCTCTGCATTAATCTTTAATATAGCTTGACAGGACTTATATATTTTAAAATATATTTTTACTGATTTCAGAGAGAGGAAAAGAGAGGGAGAGAGAGATTAAAACATCAGTGATGAGAGAGAATCATTGATTGCCCTCCCCCTTTGCTCCCCCCTACTGGGGATTGATTCTGCAGCCTGGGCATGTATCCTTGACTGGAATCAAACATTGGTCTGCAGGCCAATCCTCTATCCATTGGGCCAAACCGGGTAGAGCAGAACTTACTTTCTTAAGAATATTTTTATTTTCTCCTTATAATGTGGAGAATATCCTTAAATATCAGTAGATATAACGATTATATTTCTTCTGGATATGTCTTATCTACTATGATCTTGGGAATTAATAGGCATTATTTTTTTTTAACCTTGAGATATCTAGATATCTGAATTCCAGTATTTTCTTAATAAATAAAGATTCTGTATTTAAAAGAACTTGTATTCCTGGCTGGCATAGCTTAGTGGTTGAGTGTTGACCTATGAACCAGGAAGTCATGGTTTGATTCCTGGTCAGAGCATATGCCCGGGTTGTGTGGGCTTGATCCCAGTGTGGGGACGTGCAGGAGGCAGCCGATCAGTGATCCTTTTTCATTGATGTTTCTATCTCTATCTCTCTCTCTCCCTTCCTCTCTGAAATCAATAAAAATATGTATATAGTTAAAAGAACTTGTATTATTATGATTGATGATACCTACTCTTCTCTGGGTTCTGCATGTTGGCTTCTGGAAACATATTTCATATCTAGTGACTGTGAGGGGAGGAAATTGGTATGGGCACCTAGTTTAAATCAGATCTTTATGCCTTAGCCATTTTGACTCAGTGGTTGTAGCGTCAGCCTGCGAACCGAAGAGTCCCAGGTTCCATTCCAGTCAAGGACATATACCTGGTTTGCAGAGTCAATCCCCAGCCCAGTCAAGGTGTGTGCAAGAGGCAATCAGTTGTGTGTCTCTCTCATATTGATGTTTCTCTATCTCCTCCTTTCCACTCTAACTAAAAATCAGTGGAAAAATTATCCTCAGGTAAGGATTAACAAAGTAAATAAATTTAAAAATCAGATTTTTATTATACTGCTTTTTAGGAAACTGTTTTCAACTTTTTTTTTCCATTTAATAATATATTTTAGATACCCTTCTCTGCCTATCAGGAGGGACATGGGGACCACTAGTATCTACCTATCTACCTATCATCTATCTATCTCCAGTTACAAAATTGATATGTCAGTCAGTTTTGTCAATGTGGGAAAGAAGAAACTCTTAAAAAGCACTGTTCCAATCTCAGAAGGAAGGTGGAGGTGGGGGGTGGATAGGAGAAAAGAGATTAATCAAAGAATTTATATGCATACATGTGTGAACCCTGCACACAGAAAGTAGTGTGAAGGCTTGGGGTTGGGGTGCAGGCTAGAAGGAGTCAATGGCGGAAAAGAGGACAGCTGTAATACTTGCAGCAATAAAGGTAAATTTTTTAAAAAGCACTGCACAAAGGTATTTTCAATATCCCGCCTGCCTGGCTCAGTGTTGAGTGTGGACCTTTGAACCAGGAGATAACAGTTCGATACCCAGTCAAGACACATGCCAGGTTGCCATGCCAAGTTGTGGGCTCCAATCTCAGTAGGGAACGTGCAGGAGGCAACTGATCAATGATTTGCTCTTATTAATGATGTTTCTGTCTCTCCCTCCACTCTGAAGTCAATAAAAATATTTTAAAAAATATTTTTTCAAGGATAATAGTATGGAAAAGAGGTTAAGTTTGTATGGCGCTGAAGGGTAGAACTAGGATTAGTGGATCCATAGATAAATGGGCCAATGTGTTCTTTGCAGAGGTAGGATGACCTTCATCTAAGTAGAGTGGTTCTCAACCTTTTTTAATGCTGTGACTTTTTAATACAGTTCCTCATGTTGTGGTGACCCCCAATCATAAAATTATTTTCGTTGCTACTTCATAACTGTAATTTTGCTACTGTTATGAATCATAATGTAAATATCTGTGTTTTCTGATGGTCTTAGGCTCTACAGCACCGGTTCTCAATTTGTGGGTCTCGATCCACAGGTTGAAAACTGCTAGTAAGGTCGCCTAAGACCATCGGAAAACAGATATTTACATTATGATTCTTTAACAGTAGCAAAATTACAGTTATAAAGTAGTAACGAAAATAATTTTATGATTGGGGGTCACCACAACATGAGGAACTGTATTAAAAGGTCACAGCATTAAAAAAAGGTTGAGAACCACTGGCAGAGGAGATTTCTGCTTGGGTAGGAATTTAGTCAGATAATTCTGAATGATTATTACAATCACTTGGACAACTTTTAAAACTATAGATTCTTAGCCCTACACTTCAGCTAATGAATCAGAACAGAATCCCTGAGAATGAGACCCCAAAACCTTAATTTTTTTAAAAAAAAAGGCCCTCCTAGTGATCTTTCAATGTGAGAACAGAAGAAAGTGACGTTCACAGCTACTTTCAAAGTCAATATTCTTATAGTACCCTGCCTTGGGAATTTTTCTGACCACTTTGAAATGAGTATGAAGAGGAAAATATGGAGAGAAAATTCAAGTGAGTATGAACCAGTGAAAATTTCAAGATTAAAACTATTTTTTCTATTTGTAATCCAACATATTTCTATGTCATTAGTTTTCCAAAATAATATTATTTTCAAGTAAAATAAATTTTGTGTCAAAAGAGCACTTCAAAATTCAAGAAATATGTGTTTTTTTGTTTGTTTGTTTTTGTATGTAATACTTTTATCAAAAGTTAACATTTTTAAGGTGACCAAACTCTGACTTTGGTTACTTTGAAATTGCTACATTTTAGCTGAATTATAAAAGTAATTTGTTTCATGCCATTTTCTTTATGCAAATAGCTTAGAATAATTTCTTTGATGGATTTTGTAATTATTTGTTTAGATTAACTATAAAGAATAGGAAAACTTACAGTGGAAGAAAAAATATATAGTTTTTTACCTAGGTATATATTTTGAAGGGTTTCTGAAATCATTCAATCATAAATAATAATAAACAAATCATTAACATTGACACACCCTTTCTCCTTTAACGCCAGCAGTTATCCTGTCTATTCACTGAATCAGTCTCACTGATTGGGAGATACATTGGCTAATACAATGCAAATACAATGTAAACTAATTACAGAGTCCAGCTGCCAATTCTGCAATAGAAGCAGGATTTCTTCATGTCATTGAGAGTGATGTTGGAGAAGGAGCAAAGCCACTAACAAAGAGAGTATGGCAGAGCCACACCAGTGAACCAATGAAGAAAACACAATCAAGGAATCTCTAAAGAGAATGACTTGAATTTGAAGGATTAAGGAAAGCGTTTTAGAAAACTGATATCCTTGAATGTGATTGCTTATAAGGGGATGTATTTCTTTTCTTTTAGGAAGTGATGTTTAGTTTGAACCCCAGTGCTAATGCTACTAAGAGTTAATAGAAAATCCTAGCTTCTCTAGTTGACTTTGAAATAAAGCTGTTTAAACAGAGGTCCAGGTATAGCTTCTTGAAAGGTCCCACTTTTATAATTTCTTAGATGCCCAAATATTTCAGAGTTCTGAATATTTTAGATGACTTAATTTCTTTGTAAAATTCCTTTATTGGGATATATAAAGAATTGTACATATGTAATGTATACAACTCTGTGAGTCTGCAGGTAAGTATACACACATGAAACCATCCCCACCATCAGGGCCATAGACATCACCACCCAATGTTTCCTTTTACCTGCTTTATTGTTATTGTTATTATTTTTATGATTTTGTGGTCAGAACACTTAGCATTGGATCTACTGCCTTAGCAAATTTTAAGTATACAATACAGTATTGTTAGACACTATACTGTATCGTAGATCTCTGGAAATTTAATTTATCTTGAATAACTAAAACTTTGTACCCTTTGACCATTGCTTCTCCAAATCCTGCAATTACTCTGCTTCTATGACTTTAACTATTTTATTATTATTATTATTATTATTATTATTATTATTTAATATATTTTATTGATTTTTCTTACAGAGAGGAAGGAAGAGAGATAGTTAGAAATATCAATCAGCTGCCTCCTGCACACCCGCCACAGGGGATATGCCCACAACCAAGGTACATGTCCCTGACTGGGATTGAACCTGGTACCCTTCAGTCTATAGGCCGATGTTCTATCCACTGACCAAACTGGTCAGGGCTATTTTATTATTTTTTTATTTTTAAATTTATTATTTTTAAGTAGTATTTGGTGTGTGTGTGTATGTTGTTGGCCCTTACCTGAGGATATCTTTTTCACTGATTTTTAGAGCGAGTGGAGGGGGGAGAGAGAAATAGAAACATAGATGTGAGAGAGATGTATTGATTGGTTGCATCCCACCTGTTTGACTATTTTAGATTAACGTATAAGTGAGGGCATACAGTATTTTGCTTCTGTGTCTGGATTATGTCACTTAACATATGTCTTCCAGGTCCATCCATGTTGATGCAAATGATAAGATTTTTCTCTTTCTTAAGGCTGAATCATATTATCTTCAAGATCCTGATTTCAGTTCTTTTGTATAAGGACCCAGAAGTGGGATTGTTGGATCATATGATAGTACTATTTTTAATTTTGGAGGAACCTATGTATTCTGGCTATACCAATTTGCATTCCCACCAACAGTGTCCCCAAGCTTCCTTTTTCTCCACATCTTTACTAACACTTGCTATCTTTTGGTTTTTAACAATAGCCTTTCTAAGAGGGTGAGCTGCAAGCTCATTGTGATTCCCTGATGATGGGTGAGGTTGGACACTTTTTCCCATACCTACCATCAATCTGTGTGTCCTCTTTCTAGAAATGTCTGTTCAGGTCCTTTGCCCATTTTACATTGGATTAATTGGGTGGAGTTTTTTTTAGATGCCTTTATTTTGTATAAAAATCATATTAGTAGAAACATTTACAATTACATTTTGGACTCGGTGGGAGAGACTAGGTACCGCTGAAATCTTCCTTGGGGTGGTATGAGCCTTGGAGAACTCCTAGCTGAACCTGTTAGTTTGTGGACACTGGGAATGTTGTGTCCCTTTGGTGTCATCCAGAAGTCACCTCAGTAACATAGCAAAATACACCTTTGATGCTCTCAGCACTTAGGAAATTCCAAGGGTTTTAGGAGCTCTGTGTCAGAAATTGGAATAGAAACCAATTGTGTATTTATTATAAATCATAGTATCACACCGTAAGAGATACAACTTACAAAAACTGCAGCAAAAAGAAAATAAAAATTCTGACTAGTGTCATACATATGGCTTAAAGAAATAGAGTTTGGAATTAAAAACCTCGTGACAAAGAAAACTAGATACAGATGGCAGCACTGATATATTCTTTCACACATTTAAGGAAGAAATCATACCAACTCTATACAAACCCAAAAAATATATGTGGTGGAAACACTTCCCATCTTTTTATGAGGCGGCTTAAGCCAGGCAACAGCCAGATGAGAACATTATAAGAAAAGGAATTCAGACCAATAACCCTCATAGTTATAAATCTAAAAATCCTTAACAAAATGTTAGCAAATCAAACTTAGCAGTATATACACAAAAGATAATATATCATGATTAAGTTGAAGTTATTCCAGGAATGAGAGGTTAGTTTAATATTTTTACATATTAAGAGTTTAACATATTAACAAAATAAAGGAGGAAATTCATATGACCATTTCAGAAGGTGTAGAAAAAGCATTTGACAAAATTTAACACTTATTCATCTTAAAAACTCTTAGAAAACTGGGAATATAAGGAAATCTACTCAATTTGGTAAAGGGGTTCCTTACCGCTATTGTACTTGGAAATATTGAATACTTTATTATTTATTTATTATTTATTATTATTTTTTTTTATAAATCTTTATTGTTCAGATTATTACAGTTGTTCCTCTTTTTTCTCCCCAGAGCTCCCCTCCACCCGGCTTCCACCCCTCTCTCTTCCCTTACCTCCCACACATTGTACTCATCCATAGCTGTATGATTTTTGTCCAATCTTTCCCCTCTCCCCCTGAGAATTGTCAGTCCACTCCCTTCCTATGCCCCTGATTCTATTATATTCACCAGTTTATTCTGTTCATTAGATTTTTTATTCACTTGTTGATAAAAGTATGTATTTGTTGTTCATCATTTGTATCTTTCCCTTTTTCTTCTTCCTCTTTTTAAAGAGTACCTTTCAGCATTTCATATAATACTGGTTTGGAGTTGATGAAGTCCTTTAGCTTTTTCTTATCTGTGAAGCTCTTTATCTGCCCTTCAATTCTGAATGATAGCTTTGCTGGATAGAGAAATCTTGGTTGTAGGTTCTTGCTATTCATCACTTGGAATATTTCTTACCACTCCCATCTGGCCTGCATCGTTTCTGTTGAGAAATCAGCTGACAGTCGTATGGGTGCTCCCTTGTAGGTAATGAACTGTTTTTCTCTTGCTGCTTTTAATATTCTCTCTTTGTCTTTTGCTCTTGGTATTTTAATTATGATGTGTCTTGGTGTGATCTTCTTTGGATTCCTTTTGTTTGGGGTTCTGTGCTCTTCTTGGACTTGTAAGTCTATTTCTTTCATCAGGTGGAAGAAGTTTTCAGTCATTATTTCTTCAAATAGGTTTTGCTCCCTCTCTTCTGGCACCTCTATAATTCTGATGTTGATAGCTTGAAGTTGTCCCAGAGGCTCCTTACACTATCTTCACATTTTTTGGATTCTTTTTTTTTTTTTCCAGTTGAGTGTTTTCTGCATCTTTGTATTTCAAATGTTTGACTTAATTCTTGCGTTCCTCTAGTCTGCTGTTAGGTCTTTGTATAATGTTTTTTATTTCAGTCAGTGTATGTTTAATTTCTAGTTGGTCCTTTTGCATTTCCTCTTGGGTAGAAGATGAATTTATCCATCTTTTCTAGGAAATTCTTGAAAAACCTTATAACTGTGGTTTTGAACTCTACATCCAGTCATTTGTTTTCCTTCATTTCTTTTGTTTGTGATCTGTTCCTTTGACTCCGCATATTCACAATGCTGGGAGAACTTCTGTACTGGAGTCAGCCTTATGATACAAGACTTGCAAAACTGCAAAAGCCTCTCTGTTGAGCTTTTGTGGAGTGGAGTCTCAGGGGTTAGCAGAGAGCCTTGGCTTCCAGGCAGCCTCACCCTAAGAGGCCCCTGTGTCTCAAGTGTCTCTCGTTAATCGCTGCAGCCTTCTTTGTGCACATGCGCACATGCCTCTAGACCTCTGCTTTTCTGGTTCCGTTGCCCTCCGGGACCTGTATGAGTCTGGGTCCCCTGGCTCTAGTGTGAAACTGGGGTTTAGTGCAGTCAGAAGTGGAGTTCAGGGCAGTTAGGAGGCTCTGTCTCCCACCCACTAAAGAAGCAGCACAATCAGCAGTTCATCCTTTCTGCACACAGTGGTGCGCCCCCAGACCTCTGCCCTTTCATGGCTCCCCCAAATCTCCATGCACTCCTTTCTTTTCACGACAGACCAGACTTCCCCCATATGACTCTTGCCCAGAACTGGGGTTCAGTGCAGTAGGATAAGGGATTATGTGCAGTCGGGAGTCTCTGTCTCCCTACCACCAGAGGAAGCCAGCCAGGCACTCTGCCGCCTGCTCTGAGTCTCTGTGAGCCCCTCTCTTTCCTTCTAGTTGTAGTATTTCCACTCTGCCAGCTTTCTTGTGGTTCTGGATGATGTCCATTCTGTTTTCTAGTTGTAGTTTTGAAATAGTTATGCGAGGTAGCAGCTTAGGTATTCACTTATGTCGCCATCTTGCTTTCTCTGAAATATTGAATACTTTAGTTCTGCTGCGAATGAGAACAGGGCAAAGTTGTCTGCTGTCTAGACATCGATTGAACATCAAACTGGAGGCCCTCCTTAGTGCAGTAAGTAAAGAAAAAGAAATAAAAGGAAGGAAAAGGCGAAGGAAAACTCTTTTTCTTAGCTACAACATGATTGTGCACATAAGAAGTTGTAAGGAATCTACCAATAAAACTTACTAGAACTAGTATACTTTGCAAGGTTGCAGGATGCCAGGATACAAATATGCAAAGTCACCACACAAAAATTAGTATTTTCTATATGTTATCAAGGAACAATTAAAAAGTAGAATAAAAATAATAGCATTATTTTAATATTTAAAAGACTATCTGAATAGAAAAATATACTGTGTTTATAGATTGGAAAACTCAACTTATTAAGATAAAATTTAACCTTACATTATTCAGTTCAATCCCAATTTAGAATTCATCACAGTTTAAAATTTATTTTGTTAGAAACAGACAAGCTGACTCTTGAAATTTATATGTAAAGGCAAAGGACATAGTCAAAACAATTTTGATAAAAAGTTTGTAATTTTCACTCTGCTATTTAAAAAGCCACAAAACGAGTATAGAATTGGTATAATGATAGATATATAGAGAACTAGGGAAAAGAATGGAGAGTATGATCATCTGAATTCAGTGGGGGTGAATTTAAGTGGTGCTGGGAGAAGTAAATATCTTACAGACAAAAATGAACCTCTATTGTTATCTCACATCACACAGAAAAGTTAGCTCCAGGTAGAACAGGGAAGCAACTGTAAAGCCTAAGACAAGAAAACTTCTAGTCAAGAACAAAATATGCATGGCTCTAGGGCAGACTAAAATGTCTGAGATAGGACTCAAAAAGCACTGGGGGGAGAGAGGATGGCTAAAAACCCAGGATAGATTGAACTTACAAAAGTTAAAACTTATGCTCTTTGTAAAACACCATTCAGAAAGTAAAAAAAAATCAAGCCATAGATGGGGAGAAAATAGTTGCAAAACATATATCTGATCAAGAACTTGCTTCCAGAATATATAAAGAACCCTTACAAGTATTAAGAGACAATCCCCAAAGAGAGTCTTAAGTATGTGTGGAAGCCTCTGATGGGGTTTCAGGCGGAACAGTATGGCCAAGGCAAAGAATGAGAATGATTCAGAAGGAAAACCGCCAAATTGAGGGAGAAAAGTCATTTCTTGTTAATCAACAAATCAGTTTCCATGTAAAATTTTGTCTTTGTAAAAGTGATATGGGTGAGAGCAAGACTCAGCTAAAGATTTCAAAGACTAGGGAGGTAGAAACAAATTCATAGGAACTTCACTTTTCAGATTTTGAGGGCTTTGAATCTGACCTTGCAACTTTACTTTTTTGTTTGTTTAAAAAACCTATTTTTTTTTTTTAAAAAAAACTGGTTTGTTAAAAAACTTATTTTGCCATTGGAAACTTTTCTCATTAACTAATTCATATTTTTTATTCTATAAACAAGTAGGAACATACTTTGGGAAACTCTGCTGGAGACAGAAAGGAGCAGGGAAGGGATGTAGGCAGGCTAATCATAATTAGCTTGTGGCTTCAAAGATTGTTTTGATAGTCCTGTGGAGGCAAGGTTCCAGACAATTGCTTGGCAGACCAACTTTGAGGGCCTTGTGGGAGACCCTCATCAATTTAGGCAGTAACAGTGGGGATAGAAAAGAGACGGGTTAAATATACACTTTAGTTGAAGTGACAGGACTTGGTAACTTAACTATATGTGAGAGGTAAGGAAGAGGGAGTCTAGGACCTCTGGATTCTTCTGTTTGACCAGTGGGATGAATTTTGTTGACTTTACGCAGATGAGGGCTTGCAGAGCTCCTGCGGTTCTGAGAGAGAAATTAACGAGTTCAGTTTGGGCATGTAATATGTATAGGGTATCTAGGTGTACTAGTATGTGCTTAGCAAGAGTCTAGACATGCAGATTTGGAGTTTGGAGAAAGGGTGGGGCTGAAGAGAGATTTGGAAGTAATTACTAATAAGAATCATTAAAATAAGAGGTAGAATTATAATTTAGATAGGAAGGAATATAAATAGCCTTCATGATTAGGTGAGTGTTAGATTCTGCTTTAAGCATGTTATTTTGTACTAAAAAATTCCATGAGGGCAGGTATTATTTTTACAAAGGAATGAGCTGCAGCTTAAAGATTAAGCCTTTATGTTCCAATCAGACCTCTGAAAGGTAACAGGTGAGGAAGAGACATCTGTCTTACGAAGGTGAGGGATTTTTCACTTTGCTACACTGCCTCTTGCAAAAAAGAAATGGTTTCAGAAGTAGGAAGAAAAGCAGGAGAGTAGTACGTAATACGGTAACTCACGGCAAGAGACATTTAAGGCATTGTTGGCAGTGTGAGATGTACTGAAAGACAGAAAAAGGAGGAGGTACCCTTTGGACTGAGTTTAGTGTATGTATGGGTCAGGGACACTGCCATGGCTTTGTGTTCAGAGCTGGTTTGTTGAGGGAGCAGTCTGCAAGGCTGATTTATTATATCACCTTTCCAAGTTGTGTTTTCAATGAAGAAGAATAAACCCAGAAAGAGGGCAAAAGGAATCATCTTTTAAAAAATTAAATAATAAATACAGAGTAAGATTTCTATGAAAAATGTTTATTTTGTGATGTAGTCATTTGAATGTACGGTGCTTGGGAAGATGATGTAGTCCTGCCAGTTAGCTCTGCTGCCCACAGGAAGGGAGGGAAAGATCCTATTTGTGGATGGCATCACTGCGGAGCTCCCTCACAGGGCCCGGTGCTGATAAAAGCTGAGTCACAGAACCTCGGAGACCTGCTCCAGGCAGTCATGGCCCAGTTCAGGATTTTAAACTGCATGAGCAACCACAACTGGAGTTTATTGTGCCATCTGTATTGTACGTGGAGTGATCAGGTTTGTTTGATAAATAAATATTTTTGTTTTTTAATCCAAAACTGCTATAATGATAAAGAAAATCAGTGAAAATACTGGATATGAAATCACTGTCTTCCTGTAAGAGTAAAAAAGTAATCTTTTAAACTGTTACTTTTTATTGAAATACTTGTGTACCATGATATATCTCAATTCTGATGATCTAAATTTCTCTAAAAGAATAAACTCTTAAGCTGTATGGACGAGACTTTATTTGTAAAGCTTTATGTGGTGGGGGAGGGGAAATAAAACTGGCAAAAATTAAAGCAATAAATTTGTAAGATAAAGTAAATGTTACATATTTCATGAGACATTTGCTGTGTTATTAAAAAGGTAGGCAAGATTTTGGGATGAGTTTCTTTTTAGCTAGTTTTATTTTTAATGAAATTTGGTTCTTGATTTCTTTCATTATAGGATTAAATAGAAGTTCTTTTTAAAACATCTGTTACTAGACAGTCTTTTGAGAAAGTAATTATTTTGCAGTAGAGAAAATTTGCTGGATATATTTTTCATGAAAATTATGTTTTTGGATTTTATTCCTTGGGAAGTAAAAACTCTTATTTTTTTCCTTCAACCTTCAATCAATCAATATAGTTATTCTCCGGTGTAGACTGCTTTTATAAGTCTTAAATAACATTATACATATTCAACATAATGGCTTCTCTTTAGAATCGAAAGAAACTTGCATGATAGCTTTTTTTTCAGCTGCCAGTGAATCTTTAAAAATGATGAATTATTTACCTTGCAGGTTTATTTATCACTTTGTGGGTATTCATTGTCCTTATTTTAAAAAGTTCTTTAGTATTGTTTGAAATTTAGAAGAAAAACAAATTTAAAATATTGAAATCAGTGAATGACAAATGAAATGTACTTCTATCCCATACACACACTTACTGCCATTTATTTCTCAGTTCTTCTATAGCCAATGAATGAACAGACGTTTATGAAACATGAGCTTAGTTCTAAATGGGACTTTGGGTCTCCAGTACTTTCCTTTATGTCCTATTCTTTCTATCCTGGAATAGTGAAAATATATTTTCATAGTTTAGGTTAGGCACAGAAGACTAATGTATCAGAGAAACTGGAGATGGAGGTCATTTAGTCTCTATATCTCCCAGTGTAAGATTGATCCCTCAATGCACTTTCTAGTTCTCTCCCTAATGGATTTACATTACCGTAAAAATATGGATTTCAAATGGCTACTTAGAGAATAAGAGAGATACTACATTTATCTTAGCATGTAAAATTCATAACATTCAGAGCCTACTAAAACTGAAACCAAAAATATTAGTGTTTAATAACTAGTCTGCAGCTAATACTAAACTCATTAGTTAGCTTCATCATCAGAAAGCTTTCTAGTTTGAGGTCCTAGGGCTTGTGAAGACTTCATGCTGGCTAATTCCAAAGAAGGTTGCAACAGAATCTAGGGATGAGTTGATCCAGGCGGCCAGCAATAAAAAGTCCTGGACATGCCTTGGCTTGGGGTTTTGAGGATTGATGTTACTACTCTCCTTGTGGTTTAGACCCAACAATAGATCATTTGTTTGCTAACATCTCTCAGAAGAAGAGTGTGCAAAACTCAGCATTAAGTAAAAATGGTCTGTGTATTTTATGCCTTCACTTAAAGTATTTGGCAGAGGTCACTTACCCTGCTTTTGGGGCTAGACAGGTTCCATATAAGAATGAAGAGAGGCAAGGAGTCATTATAACATGGCAGGGCTGATGGATACTGTGGCTAGTTGGTGATTTAGCTTCAGGAGATTTATGCTACTTTGAACCTAGTCTTGTCATATCATTTCCGTTTTCTGGAGAAACTAAACTTTTGCATTTTTTATATAAGTTCATCCTAACATTTAAATGTTGATGACTAATTGAAGTTTTTAAAAATACTGTGGCCAGATGTGGATCTAGGCTTCCAGTGTGTAACTTCTGATTTGTAGAAAGACTGAGTAGCATTTGGTTTCAGTTGAGTTTTACTATTGAAGCTAAGTGGTACCCAAAGATGCTGCTAGATATCTTTGGAAAGTTTATGGTACATATAGGTAGGGAAGAAGTGTGAGAGAGAAATAAGAGGAGTAAATGACAAAGCAGGATGAGGAGCAAGGGAAGCAGACTGAAGAAAGAGAAAAGCAATGATATGATGGGAAATAGGAGAGGGCCACATTTGGCAAAGATCTCAGTAGGCACTCTTTGGCATATTGCTGGGAAATTCTGTCAAGGTTTTGTTTAGTAAAGAGCTCTACGCTATTATACGCTATAGTTAAGAGTGGAGATTTTGGTGCCTAAGAACTGGCATCAGCCCATGCTGTCCCTGGCTTTGTGGTAAATCTGGCCTTGCTCACTCATCTCTGCTTCTCTGTCTCCATTAGCACCTATATCATGGATTTTTGTGAATATTAAACGAGATAACCTGGACACAGCACTTAACATAATGTTGGCATGCTTACTATTATTATAATTATTACTCTAGTCTAGGTCAGTGGTCAGCAAACTCATTAGTCAACAGAGCAGTAAACCGTGGTTCGCGAGCTGCAGTTTGCCGACCACTGGTCTAGGTTGATGGGTGTGCATATATATTATATGAGATTTCCCCCCCCCATGATCACTTTTTGTAATAATTTAGACTTTTTTTTTCCCAAGCCAAACCTGTTTTTTTTTTAAATTAAATAATAAGAAAAAAAATCAAATAAAAATTAAACAAGTTTTTTTTAATTACAGTTTACATTTAATATTATTTATATTAGTTTTAGGTGTACAGCATAGTGGTTAGAGAATCATGTACTTTACAAGATGTTCTCCCCAATATTTTCAGTGCCCACCTGTCACCAAGCGTCGTTATTATAATATTATTGACTATATTGTTGACTTTTAAAAAAATATTCTCACCCAAGGATATGTTTCTCATTGATTCTAGAGAGAGGAGAAACATTGATAGGAGAGGGGCACATAGATTGGTTGCCTCCTGTGTATGCCCAATCTGAGATCGAATCCCCAACCTGGGTATGTGTCCTGACCAGTAGTTGAATTCATGACCCTTTAGTGCACAGGATGATGCTCCAACCAACTAACTGAGTCACACCAGCCAGGGATTGAACTATATTAAATGAGATTTACATTGGGAATAAAAAAGTGGGAGTAAAGATGTTCCTTTAACTTTGAAAATTGTAAATAAAATGTACGGTCATTTGTAAAACTTGGATAATATAAATTAAAATAGGCATACCTCGTTCAATTATTGAAATACAAATTCTGTTCATATTTTGATATTTATACTGCCAATTTTCTTTCCTATGTTTAGTGTTTTCCTCTGTGTAAATATGTGTGTATTTTACAGATGATATTATGCACATTTTGCTATATAGTGATACCATTTTTAATGACTGCTTAATACTTTGGGTAGAGAATATAGATATAACATCATTATAATATATTTAATATTTTATTAATATTATAAAAATATTTAATCTTTTATCTATTGTTGAACATTTAAATTGCTTCCAATTCTTTTTTGTTATAGTAAATAAAGTGTGATGAAGATCTTTATGATTAAAATTGTATTCTTATTTTGGATTATTTTCGTAGGACACAACTCAGAAATGAAATTACATGTACTGGATCAGAGTGATAATATTTTTAAAGCATAACTTACAAAATTCATTTCTATGTATTCTTGGACTTTGTGAAAGAAGTATCAAGTTTTAAATTTTATAGATTGTAGTACTGTGTGTGTGTGTGTGTGTGTATACACACACACAAATATAGTAATACCGCAGAAGGACTCCGAAATGACATTTGGAAGGTCATTAGGTGGCCCATCTAATTAGCATATTGCACTTTTATTATTACAGATATATGTATTTCCAATTAATAGCCAATTTAGAGAGTAGTAGAGAAAAATGGACAGAAAAAGGAGCAGGGAAAGGAGACAAAAGGGACAGGAATCTCTGGAATGACAAATACCTATTACTGAAGGAGAGAGGAAAGGTTGCTAAGAAAACAGAAGGAGAGAATTAGGTTTTGCAATACCTTGGTGAATTTTTAGGTACCTTTTGTAATGTAGGTTAGTTGATGAGTCACTTTCTTAGCTCTTCCTTTGTTCTGATATTGAAACCTTTAACATTGCTAATGTACTTATATGTGTGAATATATTCTGAATTGGTGACCATATTATATAAGCAATGTAATTTTAAACATTAAGCCTATGTGAGCAGAGTTTAATATTGAAATAGTTTTTTTATTGAGCCATAATTAAAATATAAAATTATATTAGTTTTATATGTACAACATAATGATTTGGTATTTACATATATTGAGCAATGATCACCACAGTAAGTGTAATTAATATTGTCAGGTATATATGTATGATTATTTATATATATAAATATGTATATTTACAGAATTTTTTTCTTGTGATGACAACTTTTAAGATTTGCTCTTGGCAACTTTTTTTTTTATATTAGTATATTTTTATTGATTTCAGAGAGTAAAGGAGAGTCAGAAAGAGACAGAAACTTCAATGATGAGAGAGAATCATTGATTGGCTGCCTCCCGCACACCCCACACTAGGGATCTAGCCCACAACCCGGGCATATTCCCTGATCAGGAATCTAACTGTGACCTCCTGGTTCATAGGTTGATGCTCAACCACTGAGCCATGCCTGATGGACTCTTAGCAACTTCTAAATATGCAATACAGTATTATTAACTATAATCATCATGACTTACTTATTTTATAACTAGAAATCTATACTCTTGACCATCTTCACTTATTCTGCCCTCCCTCACTCCACCTCTGGCAAGCAAATTTTTTTATTCTTTTGTATCTATGAGATGGTGTTTTGTTTACTTCTACTTTTAGGTTCTAAATATAAGTAAGATCATATAATAATTGTCGTTCTCTCACTTATTTCATTTAGCATAGTGCCCTCTAAGTTCATCCATGTTGTAAATGATATATCAGGATTCTATTCATTTTTTTATGCCTGAATAATATTCTATTGTATATATGTAGCACTTCTATTTTTTAAATATATTTTTATTTATTTCAGAGAGGGAGAGAGAGAAACACCAATGATGAGAGAGAATCCTTGATCTGCTGCCTCCTGCATGCCCCTTCCTGGGGATTGAGCCTGCAACCTGGGCATGTGTCCTGAACCGAAATCGAACTGTGACTGCCTGGTTCATAGGTTGTTGATGCTAACCCACTGAGCCATGCCGGCTTGACCAGTTTCATTCTTTTACATGTGACTGACCAGTTTTTTGTTGTAAATCAATTGAAACTATATGTCTGGGTTTGTTTCTGGGCTTTCTATTCTCTTCCACTGAATCTTTCTATGTCAATACCATACTGTTTTGATTACTATAGCTTTGTAACATAGTTTCAAATCAGTGATCATGATGCCTCAAGCTTTGTTTTTCTCAAGATTGGTTGGCTATTTGTGAATCTTTTGTGGTTCCATATACATTTAGAATTGTTCTATTTCTGTGAAAGGTGCCATTGGAATTTTGATAGGGATTGCATTGAATCTGTAGATTGCTTTGAGTATTATGGATATTTTAGTAATACTAAGTTTTCTCACCCATGAGCATGAAATATCTATTTATTTGAGTCTTCTTCCGTTTCTTTTATTGTTGTTTTACAGTTTTCACTGTATGAGTCTTTCACTTTTTGGTTAAATTTATTGTTTTCTGTGTATGTGTCTTTCACTTTTTGGTTAAATTTATTCAGAGGTATCTTATTTATTTATTTTTTATATGCAATTGTAATTGGGACAGGTTTCTTAGTTTCTCTTTCCGATAGTTTGTTATTAGTGTATAGAAATGCAACAGATTTCTGTGTATTGATTTTATATCATGCAGCTTGACTAAACTAATTTAGTTTAAGATTGCAGTGGTTTTAAAATGTGGTTTAATGTCATTTAACAATGTGTAATTGCTTTTGTTCTGAAAAGTGGTAAATTTGAATGGTAAACAATTGGTTTAATATCTAGTTCTTACTGGTGGTTAATATCAAACCAGCTGCTTCTGGATCTGGAATTTAGGGCCCAGTGACTACTCTCTTATACCTGTGTTTGGCTTTGGTGTTCAACCTGGGGGCTCTGGTTGATTGGTGAAATTAGTTTGAAATGAATAAGAATGACAAAATGGAAATATATGAAGGGAAAAGGCAGATCACAGAAGGACAGATTAAATGGTGTGTGGGATGAATGGAATGGCAGGCCCGATTTATCTTGACTTCAAGATGATAGTTGGACTTGATTGCCAGGAGAAAGGCAATTAAAAGAGTAGCTTTTAAATAGTACTTTCTCCCCAGCTTTGGGGAAAACAGTTTGCTTGAGAAGTTGGTTTGCTGAAAAGAGTCCTGACTAAGAGTAAGAGATCCTTGCACACTCATCTTTTCTGTCACTCTAGGTTGTGCAATTCTAAACAGTTCTGTGAATTCTCTGGAGTTTAGTGTTCTTACCTGTAAATTGATTAGGTGATTTCCAGGGCTTTTTCCCCCAGTTCTAACAAAAAGTGATTCTCAGAAAAGCAGGCTCTGTCTTATATAATATTGTATATTTGAAGAATGACATATTTATGTATTCATTTTTAAATTAAATTTTATTGGGGTGACATTGATCAACATAAACATAAAGGTTTCATGTGTGGATATCTAAGTTACAAAACCTGTATATAGCACCGTGTGTCCACCATCCAGAAATGACATTTAAAATCCTGTGTTATACCATATTTATTCATGACTGGAAGGAAAATTGCTTATGTAGGGGACCATTTACAGTGACTTTTGTCTAGAGGATGAGTGGAAAAATCTTTCATTTATTACAAACTTTATAGTAGGTGCATTGAAGTATGCTGTACCTACTTTTTTCCAAGAATGTTCAAATGTAGGAGCTATTTAGAATTTTGCTCTCAAACGATACTCCCTCTTATTGAAAGAATTTAGTGTTCAACTCATAAGCTTCTAAAATAGGAATAATAGAGCTATATTCAAAATGTGAAATAAGCATACTTTTAATTGATGGTCATCTTAGGGAGTACTGGAGAAAATGTGTACTGAGAAAGGAATCATAGGAGCAGGGAGAGAAGAAAAGGTGTGATAGGAAGCTGGAAGGAACCAACTAGGCAAAAAGGTAGGGAAATAGCTGAAGTAGGGTCTTTCCCTCTTTTCCTCTTGTTGGAATTCATCCTTTTATGTACCCCTGTAGTCCCCACACCCCTTCTCACTCCTTTGCCCAAATCCCCTTTGCAAGACCACCGCACTACTTTCCCAGTATCTGGTAGGTCTCCCTCTGGTAGATAATTTCCCTTGGCTTAATAAGATGTCTGTCCTGGGATGTTACACCAGGGACAGGGGAGTACCATCAGTGGACTGCCCCTAGGAATAACGTTTTTTTACTCCTCTCTGTAGATTCTGGGCCAAGGCCCTGGAAAGCCATCCTGATTTTAATGCTCATTCCTGAATTTCTCCACCTTGACTCTGAATGTTAAATCGCTGTCTGACCTCTGTTTTTGTGTGATGCTAACTAACATCCTCTTTGCTTCTTAAGAGGCCTGGATTTATAGCAGTATCTTCTGTTGTCAATACTGGCCTGCTGGGAACAGACAGCACCTCACTTCTCAGAGGAGCTGATCCACCCTGGCCAGTGCTTTCTATTTTGCCTCTGTAAACTTAGTGATCTGCTCCCTCCCAGGAGCGAAGCAGGGTGGATTTCTGGTCTGATATGTTTGACGCATTCTAGCATGCCCACTTCTCTTAGCCTTTAGATCTGTCCTTTCCATCAGTCTACCATAGCAGTTCTGGCATCTGTAGTTCATTTAATATGGATATCACTTCCTCCAAGCTTCCTGGAGCTGTTCTCCTCATGTCTTAGCACTTGCCTCCATGTTCAATCCTATATGAAGTGAGTGCCCATCTCTGCCTTTCTCCAGCTCTGTTCTCTACCTGGGATCTAACACCCACAGATGCTCCCAGCTGTATGTATATTGGCCCACGGTATCTTTGGCATATAATTCCTTTCCTTTATTTTGAGTTTTATTTTTAAGCTTTATTGGATGAGACCAGAGTAGCTTTAATCTAGAGCTAATTTTGTCCCACTAGTGAGGCAATATACTTTGGAGTGTTTTGTCTGGCACTCTACAGATTAGGGGGTTTGCCCCACTCTGGTAGAAAACAGGCACTGTTGCTGGCCTGTGTGAGTTTCAGGGATTGGTCCATGATTGTTTTGGAAATTCTCTCCCCTCAGGGTTATTAGCTGAAGACCAAGTGGGAAGGCCCCTTTGCAGATGTCCAGAGCTTCTTCTCTGGGTTACTTTCTTCTCTCTAGTGCTCTCCCCTGTCATTCCAGCCAACGGGGCCTCATTAAATGTTAGGGAGACCACTGGGCCCTGCCTGGAATCCCTCTCCCTGTGCCATGGATTGAAATTGCAGATACGCTAGGGCATTGGCCAGCAAACTGTGACTTGTGAGCTACATGCGGCTCTCGAGCCACAGTTTGCTGCTTTGTTGACTAATGGGTTTGCCGACCACTGACCTAGGGCTTAATCACAAGGAACAACAACAGCTTGTAATTATTGGAATCGAGAGTCTAGGTCAGTGGTTGGCAAACTCATTAGTCAACTGAATAGTAAACCGCGGCTCAGGAGCTGCAGTTTGCCCACCACTGCTCTAGGGCAATGGGGCCTACTTGCTTTCCTTTTTTTCATACATCACTGTTCTTTGTTGTCTGGTGTCCAGTGTCTGGAAACCATTGTCTCATATATGTTGTCTGGCTTTTTTAGTTGGTTTGGGTGGTAGAGTGTATTAGTTATGTATTGTAGAATAATAGTGACCTAACAAATAACATTTATTGTCTCACAGTTTCTGTGGGTCAGAAATCCAGATGTGGCCTCACTGGTCCTTTGGCTCAGTGTGCACTTGCCGCTTCTGGGGTCAGCCACAGCTTCAGGCCCTTCAGGGCTTGCCTGGGGGAGGATCTGCTTCTGCCTCACTTGCCTGGTGAGATTCACTCCTCACACACTGTTGGGCTGAGGGCCTCAGTTATTTGCTGGCTGTGGCTGCCTCACTTTCTTGTCACAGGGGCCTCTCCACAGGGCAGCTCACAACATGGCAGCTTAGTTCATAAGATGGAACATGAGAGAAGAGAGTGTGGAGGAGACAGACATTGCAGTCTTTTTAATAATTAAAAAAATATATTTTTATTGATTTTTAGAGAGGAAATGGGAGACAGAAACATCAGTGATAAGAATCATTGATCAGCTGCCTCCTGCACACCCCCTACTGGGGATCAAGTCTGCAACCTGGGCATGTGTTCTGACCAGAAACGAACTCTGACCTTCTGGTTCATAAGTTGAAGCTCAACCATTTGGGCTGGCCCATTACAGTCTTTTGTTATCTAATCTTGGAAGTGACATCCAGAACATTTGCCGAATTCCATTCATTAGGTGGAAATCACTAGGTCCAGCTCACATTCTAGGGAAGGTGACTGCCCAGGAGGATGAATACCAGAAGGCGGGATCAATGTTCTCTTTCTTCTTTTGTTTTTCTACAGCTGTGATAGATTATAATCCATTTCAGAATTGAGAGATGTGTTGGGATTCCTCCAAACAACCCCCTGTTCAGTGATTTAGTAAGAGTACTTACAGGACTCAGCGTATAAAATAGTATTGACAACTGTGGTTCATTACAGCAAAAGGATACAAAACAAAATCAGCAAAGGGAAAAGGAGTATGGGACCAAGTTCAGAAAAAAATCACACCCAAGCTTTCAAGGTTCTTTTCTCACTGGACACAGAGGGTACACTTACTTCCTATAACAACAAATTGTGACATTGTTATTGGCGAGATGGGTAAGCCTTGGTTCTTATCTTCTTGAGATAAAGATTTCAATTAAGAGACAAAGTGTAGAAAAATAAGCAAAAATTTATTGACTGTAGCAAAAAATATACGTAAGAGAGTGAAAGAAGGAAGGGCATAGAAGAAGCTATAGGAGAACCTAGAGAAGACTGCCTTAGCTCACTGGGGAGTCTGAGAAAAGGGGTCCTTGGAGACAGGTTCAGAGGGTTAGCCCTGGACAATCTGCTGCTGCCCATTGTTCCCCTAGTTGTAAGTCACATGGGGTCCCTTAGAGGTTAGTCACATCCTGGGAGGGAGGGGGAAGAGTGTAGGAAGTGGGGGGTAAAGAGGAGAGGACAAAGGGAATGGCATAGGTTTGCTCCCTAGAGGAAGAGTGCCCACTGGGACCTTTATTTTCAGGATTTATAATCTGGGGGTATAGGGGAGGCCATAGGGATGGATCACTAGAATATTTGTCAGCTTTATGCTGTTGTACCAAAATGAGATTTATTCTCTTAATTTGTCTGTCCTTAGGTGTGGTTGGAAAATGGCATTTAATTGGATTTCTGTTATCTGTTTCCCTGAGTATAGGCTGATTTAAACTATCTTCTGGTTGTAGAGAAGTACAAACCATTCTTTTTTTTTTTTAATAGATTTTTTATTGTTGATAGTATTGTAGATATCTCCCATTCCCCTCTCCCCCTCCTTTCCTTTCTTCCTCCTAGCCCAAACCATTTACTCTTAAATATACTTCCTTTAAGGAACATAGGGTTTACTAGGTGGCTACAACTGCTGTTTAACAATTTGTCTTAGTTTTCCTATTTCCGCTTATCCTGGAATTTTCCTAGTTTCTTATTATTCTATGAGAGGCCCAGTGCACAAAATTCATACACGGAAGGGAGTCTGAAGGGGGAAGTCCCTGAGCCCATCCTGCACCCTCTGCAATCTGGGACCCTCAGGGAATGTCCAACTGCCTCTTGAAATCCAGGACTGCTGGCTCCTAACCGCTTGCCTGCCTGATTGCCCCTAACCCCTCTGCCTGTCAGCCTGATCACCCCTAACTGCTCTCCTACTGGCCTGATCGCCTGTAACTGCTTCCCTACTGGCCTAATCACCCCTAACTGCCTCTGCTTTGCACCTGGTATCCAGGATTCCCTCCTCTGGTTAGTGCAGGCACTTGGGACTTGGGCTTCCATCTGGCTGGCCAAAGGCACCCAGGACCTGGGCTGGCTTTGCCTAGGCCAACCACAGAAAGGACCATGGGCAGGCAGCTTCACCTGGACCACAGCTGCAGGCGCTGGTGCCCAAGACCACGGGCGCACAGCTTGTCCCTCTTCCAGGCCGCAGGCGCAGTCACAGCTGCTGGTGCACAGGACCATGGGGCAGGCGGCTTGTTCCTCTCCCAGGCTGCAGGCGCAGGCATAGCCGCTAATATCCAGTACCCCAGGCAGGTGATTTGTCCCTCTCCCAGACCACAGCCTGGCTGGTCCCCATTCCTCTCTTGAGAGCTCATTTGTGCCTGGCTGGTCCCCATTCCTCCCTCCCTAGTGTTGAGGTGTCTGAGCTGTTATGGTGTGACAATGTGATGACCATTTGCATATTAGCTCTTTATTGCATAGGATAATAACAACATGTGTAATGTTGTCTAGCAGCAAAACTTATTTGAGACAAGGTTTTTATTGGGGGCTGGTCATGTAAGCACCTTTTGACTAGCAAGTACCTAAATTCCCACTAGCAAAGCAGGTGTTCAGCATAAACCTCATTGTTTGCATAAACAGTTCAGGCACAGGGAGCCACTTTGGTCATTTAGGGAATGGCAAGAACCCTCCAGAAATCTAAGTCCCCAAATGCCAATAAGGACCAACCTTGTAAGCAGACTTTTCTCTAAGCATAGCTTGCTTTCTCTGTTAACTCTTTCTGTATAGGAGGGAATGGGAATTTATGTTAAGCTTACCATCAATAATGGTGACCGGTCAAAATATTTTATTTGATGATTCTGGTCCTATACATAATGGTGATGGGAAATGGTGACTTTTTTTAGGGCCTGGAGATTAATGGAGTTAATTCAGGCTGGGGTGGCATTTTGGGGGCTGGAACGGATTAACGGCATTTCAATTGATTTCATTGGGGAAGTTTGCTTTGAGATATGAGCAACTTGATAGACGAGCAAGGTTACGGAAAGAATTAAACTCGTATCTTGAGGTACCACTGTACTATATAAAAAGCCAGTGATCAGAATGCTATAATGACCAGAACAACTGCTTGCTATGACACCCACTGCGGACAGTGAACTGCCCAATCGGAAAGGGGTAGGGTGATGGTGAGGCAGGCTGGCCAACCTCCCATGGCCCCTCCCCCCAGCCAGTTTTGTCCTTGATCGGCCTCACCCATCCTGAGAGAGGGCAGGGTCGTCGACCAACCCCCTTCCCCACTCAAGGCCCTTCCCTGTGGCTGAGCCCATCCACAGTGGGCCCATCCCACCCCCAATTGGCCCACAGCCCCTCCCTCTGGTTGGCCTCACCCCTGATCGCCGCCCCCCCACACACACACACACCAATAGGGGTTGGAGTCAACTGGCCAACCTCTTGCAGTCCCTCCCCCCTCAGTCAGCCCCATCCTCGATGAGCCCCCACCACCCCAATCAGCCCGAAGCCCTTCCTTGCAGCCAGCCCTGACCCCAATTGCCCCCTCCCCCCACCAATTGGGGGGTAGGGCTGGCTAGCCAATCTCCCAAAACCCCTCCCCTGGCCACTGACCCACAGTTGGCTTCCCCACCCCATTCGGGGGTGGGGCATGCTGGCCCACTGCCCACAGCCCCTCCTGATGGCTGGCCCTGCCCCCAATCAGACCCCCCCATCTCATTCGGGGGTGAGGCCCACTGGCCAATTGCCCTTGGCCCCTCCCCCAAGCTGTCTTGGCTCTGATCAGGCTCAGATCAGGGTGGGCTGGCTGGCCAGCTTCCTGCCACTGCCTCCTCCCAACAGGCCCAGCCCTGATCCATCCTGATTGGGGCTGGGCCAGGCAGACCCCACCCATGCAGGAATTTGTACACTGGGCCTCTAGTATAAATATAAAGTTAAATATACAGTAGTACCTCGAGATACGAGTTCCGTAACCTTGAGGTGTGGGAAACTATGAGACACTGGAGTCGCGGTAAACTGGTGGGTCATGTGCAGCCGGCCCATCTGCGTGATTACTCCTATCTCAAATGTTGCTCGTATTTCAAAGCAAAAATCGCTCTCTCGAAGGCTTGTATCTCAAAAATCTCATATGTTAGGGCACTCGTATCTCGAGGTACCACTGTATAGCTTGGTGAAATTTTACAAAGCGACTATACCTCTACATCATTGTTCTGATCAAGATATAGAATATTAATGGGTCTCCTCACTAGTCTCTATTATGCCCCATGGAGTCATTATTCTCTTTTTTTGAATTGTGTTATAAATATTATTATATTCTATGTATTCTTTTGTATTGACTTTTTTCATTATAATTATACTTTGAAATTCATCCATGTTGTTGCATGAGCTGTAAGAATTTATTTATGGTAGTTCATTGTATGACATTTGACTTTTTATGGACATATAACTTCTTTCCAACTTTTGGGCATCTATATATAGAAAAGCCTTAGCAACCGAACAACTGGTGGACTGGTGGACTGGTCACTATGACATGCATTGACCACTACAGGGCAGATGCTCAATGTAGAAGCTGCCCCTGGATGGTCAGTATGCACCCACTCAGCTGACTGATGGGTGCCAGACATAGGGTTCACAGCTGGCTGCTACAGCCTGGAGCCTGCAGCGGAGCGGCAGTGGACCTACTGAGCAGAAGGCAGTCACAGTGGGGCTGGGATGAGCAGGAGTAGCAGGCAGGAATGGAAGGCAGCATTGGACTGCCAGTTTTGGTCCAATCCCCACAGGCTACGCCGAGGGACTCCACCCGTGCATGAATTCATGCACTGGGCCTCTAGTAATAAATGATGCTGCTGTGAATATTTTGCACATGGCTTTATACATATGTATTTATTTATTTATATTGAGTATATACCTAGTTGTGGAGTTACTGGAATACAGGATATTCACATTTTATGGACAAACTTTAACAGACACTACCAAACAAACTTTAACAGATACTATGTTTTTCAAAGTGGTTGGACCAATTTATAATTCCATCATCAGTATTAGAGAATTCTTGTTACTCTACATCCTTGCCAATAATTGATTACCAGCTTTAAAAAAATTATATTAGCCACTTTGATGTGTAAACCTTTACCTTATGGTTTTAATTTGCCTGATGACTAATGAGGTTGGGTATCTTTTCTTATACTTCTTTGCCTTTTGCATTACCTCTTTTGTGAGTATCTGTTCACATCTTTGGTCCATCATTCACTGAATAAGTTGACTACTTTCTAGGAATACAGTATGTATTAAAAATCCATAAAATAGGAATAATGTCAACTAATTTTCAGTTTCCTTGAGTAGTCTATTTGAGTAATCAAAGCAAGTTATATCAACCCCAGGCCTTCATTTTTTCAGAAGTCCTTAAGAACTACATATTAAATATTTCCTGTATTAAGGACATCTACTTGAAGATAAAAATTTTTAAAGATAGGAGGTCCAGAGAATGAGTGGAATAGCTATGCTAAAATGAATATAGGAAAATCAAATTTCAAAAAAATAAGACTAGTTTATAAGAATATACTCATGTTTCTACCTCTGGATATTATAATTATTTAATGAAAATTTGAATTCTATAACAACATCACTATCATCACAAAAATCTGGAAATTGATTTGAAGTTGATCCACCAGCTAGTGCTTAAAGAAATGCCTATGACATCCAATGTAACCATAAATATTAGCCTTATAAAACCAAAACAAAGGAGAATAAAAGGATATAAAAAGCCCTTTTTAAAAATATATGATTTCCGCCCTAGCTAATTTGGCTCAGTGGATAGGGCTTAGGCCTGTGGACCGAAAGGTCAGGGTTCAATTCTGGTCAAGGGCATGTAACTCTATTGCAGGCTCCTTCCTGGCCTGGGCCCTGGTCAGGGCTTATGCAAAAGGCAACCAATTGATGTACATTGATATTTCTTTGTCTTTTCCTCTCTCTTCCACTCTCTCTAAAAATCAATAGAATCCTTGGATGAAGACTAGGGGGGGGGGAGATAAAAAATAAATAACTACATACATATATCCAATAATAATAAAAGCATAATATGCAAATTGATTGAATTACCAAACAGCAGAATGACCGTCTGGATGACCATGCTATGACACACTCTGGTGCCAGGCCAACCAAGGTGGGTGCAGTGTGCTTGGTTGCGGGGCCTCGCCATTGCCCCATGATCACCTGAAAGAGGGAGACACATGCCACCGGCTGGTGGGGCAATCAATCAAGGAGAGGGGAGGCTCCACCATCGCCCCAAAGAGGGAGGCCTAGGCCACCCTCTGTGTGGCAATCCATAGTGGAGCCCCGGCTGAGTAGGCAGGGCCTCCCTCTGCTAAGCGATCCATTGTGGAGCCACCTGATGGATCACTCTGCAGAGAGAGGCCCATGCTACTGGTCAGCGATTGCACCCCATGCCCGTCATCCACAGAGGAGGCAACAGTAGTGGGGGAGGGGGACAGTGCTGCACAGATTGCAAGCAGTGGCAGCGGCGGGGGTGGGGCCAGCTGCCAGCAGCAGGGGAAGAAGGAAAGCCCCAATAATCCCTGATTGCTCGCCAGGCCTAGGGACCTTACCTGAGGGGTCCTGGATTTTGAGAGGGTACAGGCCCGGCTGAAAGACACCACCCCTCCCACACACCCCCACTCCCACCCCGTGTACAAATTCCATGCACTAGACCTCTAGTATATACAGTGGTACCTCGAGATACGAGTGCCCTAACATACGAGATTTTTGCTTTGAAATACAAGCAACATTTGAGATAGGAGTAATCGCGCAGATCCGCTGGCTGCAAAAGACCCACCAGTTTACCACAATTCCAGTGTCTCATAGTTTCCCACGCCTCAAGGTTACAGAACAAATTAAACTTGTATCTCGAGGTACCACTGTATATAAAATTCCCTTTGGCTGTTCAGTCTGATTGGAACAATTAATTAATGTTCCTTATTTGTAACTTACAGTTTTAGTAAAATTTATGGTATATTGAATTTGTATTTTTTGAGTATCATATGTAATTTATAATACTTTAATATCCTCCTTGTATAATTCTCAGCTGGTGTATTTATGTTTATTTTAAAGTCATAACAGTTTACACCTGTAAATGGTTTTAGAGGTTTCTAATTATTATAGCTTTGCTTTTCTGATATAATTTGAATAATTTCTGTTTTAATCAATTAAGGCATTTTCTCTATGTAAAAATATGTTAATGTTGAAAAGCATTGTATTTATAGAGCATAAATTATGGAGTGATTAAAATAATTTATTGCTTTCCAGAAGACTTCAATCTCAGGATTTCTTTAAATAGTAAGAACTACAATACCTTTAAAATATGTATATAATACTTTTTGATATTTAATCATAACTTTTCATGAATAAATTATAATATAATGACTCCACACATTGGGAATTTTTATTTAGCTGGGGTTTTGAAATGAATAAAACACAGTTGAGTTCAACCTAGAGACAGTGTGCATTTGAAAGGGCATAAATGTATAGTCCATTACCACATTAGAAATTGGATGGCAGCCCATCTCCAAGCCCTGTCTTCCCCCAAGGACTTGAAGTAGTTAGCTCAGTTCATGTCATTTGTCTTTGCTGGACAGGGACCCACTCTGGTGTCTCTGCCTGAAGTTAGAGTGTATCTTGGTGCTCAGTCTGATCCGTATGTGAGACAGTTTGGCCTTTCTTCTTTGCGGGGGCTATTGTCTTTCTCCAATATCTTCCACAGGTGGTCACCTCCAAGTTCTTTATATTTTAAGTTCTCTTTCCAGTTCCCAGAGACTATCTGTATAGTATTTTTTTTTCTGTATTATGGTCTTTAAGAATTGGATATTCCATGCAAAGATGGTTAGCCTCTCTAATGAAACAAAAATTAAAATAATAACCATTTTTCATCGTAGCATACTAATAGATAGATAGTTTCTATAGTTTAGGCTAGTGAAATTGAGTGATTTATTAACAATTGCCAATGTAGTATCATTGATAATCCAAAATTTACTTAGATTTGGAGAACTTACTTGTATATATATTTATGAGTCTCTGTTTTTCTAGATCATTACAATGTTTTTTTTAAAAAGGTCTGATATGAGTCTGACCTTCTGTACCTATATCTTCTTTAGCCTGTATGTATGCTCAGTGTTGCTCATGTCTGCTCAGAGAGGACTACATTACTAGAATGAACTGAAATGTATGTTTGACATATATATTGATTTCAGAAAGGAAGGGAGAGGGAGAGAGAGATAGAAACATCAGTGGTGAGAGAGAATCATTAATGGGCTGCCTCCTGCGCACCCCCTACCCAGGCATGTGCCCTGACTGAGAATTGTGATCTCCCGATTCATATATCAATGCTCAACCATTGAGACACACTAGCCAGACTGTATGTTTGACTCTTAATTTGGAGATTCCTGTGTACCAAAGGAGAGGGATCATTGTTTTTAACCTAAAAATACAATCTGTTTTCTGATTCAGAGTAAACAAGATTTTATTCATATCCAAAAAAGGTAGCTTCTGAAAATAACTTTTATATTAACTGGTAATAGAGCTTCTATATCAGAAAATGTGTAAAAAGCAGACATCAGCAGCAAAAAGATCCATATCAACAGTCAACTTAGATGAAAGATGTTATAAATGAATTTCCAAATCAATAATATACTTAAATGCTAAAAAATTAAATTCAGGTGTTTAATTTGAAATATTTTGGACTGAAGTCATCTAGATTTTTCAATTGCAAGTCAGAGTGGTAGAACTTCTTTGGTCATTTTTCATGACTTAAGTATTAAAATATCCACTGACAACCAGAATTCTTAGAAAAATCCATCTAGGTGTTCAACATCAAAGTAGTTCCAATTGTTATCAACTTGGAGTAGCCAAAAAAACACAAAAACAAACAAAAACAAACAAAAACAAAAACACCCAAATCTTTTAGAAACTTCATAAGCTGCAAGTCAAGATTTGCATGTATGTTTAGTATATAAAAATACTTTATTTTAGAGTCTTTTAATTCAAACAAATAAACCTTTTAATAAAAAACATATTTCCACTTGTGCCAAAATATTTTGCAAAGAAATGTTCCATTTAAGAAACTCAATATGTGAGGATTAATTTCTATATGATTCTCAGTGGCATTAGGACTATGGAGAAAGTAGCTTAAAGATAAGCAATATGTAAATGTTTAAAATCATAAACATTCCTTTCTACTAATTACATAGAACAGACTGAACAGCTAGCTGTATCATTTACTAGCTGTATCTTTTTGACAGATTGCTCAATCACTATGAGCGCATTTCTCTTTTAGATGTACCTAAAAATCTAGTAAAAAGTTTTATGGATGTTCAAGATTTTATCTTTCCTCGGTTGAAACTATATTTTATATACCATTCTCCTGAGATATGAAAAGTGTTATAATCTATTTTTTTTTAATTCATTGAGGTGACATTGGTTAATATCATACAGATTTCAGGTGTGAGTTTTCATGTTATAAGATCTGTACACTGTACTGTGTGCCCACCACTCAAAGTCAAATCTTCTCCCGTCACCATGTGTTAGAACCTCCTAATCCACCACTCCTTTCCCTCTGAAATCATCACTCTGCTGTTTGTGTTAATGAGTTTCAGTTTTATGTCCCACATATGAGTGAAATCATATGGTTCTTAGCCTTTTCTGACTGACCTATTTCACTTAGCATAATATTCTCATCTATGTTGTTGCAAATAGCAGTATTTCATCCTTTCTTATGACTGAGTAGTATTCCATTGTGCTTATATAGCACATTTTCTTTATCTAGTTCTCTGTTGTAGGGCATTTTGGTTGTTTTCATGTCTTGGCCACCATGAGTAATGCTGCAGGGAATATAGGGGTGTATATAATCTTTGTGAATACATATTTTTGAATTTTTTAGGTATATACTCAGGAAAGGGATTACTGGGTCCTATGGTAGCTCTATTCTTAATTTTTTAAGGAATTACCAGATCGTTTTCCTTAGTGGTTGTACTAGTCTACATTACCACCAGCAGTGAATGAGGGTTCCTTATTCTCCACAACCTCTCCAACACTTGTTATTGCTTGTCTTGTTGATAATGGTCACTCTAATAGGTGTGAGGTGGTATCTCACTGTAAGTTTTGATTTGCATTTCTCTAATTGCTAGAAGTTGAGCATCTTTTCATATATCCTTGACCATTTGTATGTTTTCTTGGGAGAGGTGACTGTTCAAGTCCTCTCTCCATTTTTTTATTAGGTTGTTTACTTATTTGTTGAATTTTATGAGTTCTCTACATACTTTGGAAATTAAATCTTTGTTGGATCTAATGTTTGCAAATATCAAACATCTGATTGGCTGCCTTTTTTGTTTTGTTTTCAGTTTTTTGTTTTTTGTTTTTACTGTGCAGAAGCTTTTTAGTTTGATTTAGTCCTCTTCATTTATTTTTGCCCTTACTTCCTATGTCTTTGGGGTCATGTTTATAAAATGTTCTTCTGACCAAGGTCCATAAGCTTGGTATCTATATTTTCTTCTATGTAACTTATTGTTTTTGGAATTATATTTACGTCTTTGATACACTTTGAATTAATTTTTGTACCTACGGACAAACTAAGCTAGTTTCATTCTTTTGCATGTGACTTTCCAGTTTCCCCAGCACCATTTATTAAAGAGATTATCTTTACTCCATTGTGTTTCTGCCTCTGTTGTTGAAAATTATCTATCTGTATACATGTGATTTTATATTTGGGCTCTCTGTTTTGTCCTACTGATCTATGTGTCTGTTTCTCTGCTAATACCATGCTGTTTTGATTATTGTAGTTCTGTAGTATAATTTTAAGTTACATAGTGTGATACCTCCAGCTTTGTTTTTTTCTTGGGATTGACTTGACTGTTTTGGGGGTCTTTTGTGTTTCCATACAAAGCTGATGATTTCCTGTATCTTTAAAAAATAACATTGGGATTTTAATGAGGATTGCATTAAATCTGTATAGTGCTTTGGGTAATGTGGCCATTTTAACTGTTGATTCTTTTTTTTTATTAAATCTTTATTATTCAGATTATTACATTTGTTTCTTTTTTTCCCCTCGATAGCACCCCTCCACCCAGCTCCCACCCCTCCCTCTGCCCTTAGCTCCCTCCCATTGATCTCATCATAGGTGTATGATTTTTGTCCAGTCTCTCCCTGTACACCCCTCACCCTTTTCCCCCTGAGAATTATCACTCCACTCCCTTTCTGTGCTGCTGATTCTATTATATTCACCAGTTTATTCTGTTGATCAAATTTTTAATTCACTTAATTTTTAGATTCACTTGTTGATAGATATGTATTTGTTGTTCATAATTTTTTGTCTTTTACCTTTTCCTTCTTCCTCTTCTAAAAGAGTACTCTTCAGCATTTCATATAATACTGGTTTGGAGTTGATGAACTCCTTTAGCTTTTTCTTATCTGTGAAGCTCTTTATCTGCCCTTCAATTCTGAATGATAGCTTTGCTGGATAGAGCATTCTTGGTTGTAGGTTCTTGCTATTCATCACGTTGAATATTTCTTGCCACTCCCGTCTGGCCTGCATCGTTTCTGTTGAGAAATCAGCTGACAGTCGTATGGGTGCTCCCTTGTAGGTAATGGACTGTTTTTCTCTTGCTGCTTTTAATATTCTCTCTTTGTCTTTTGCTCTTGGTATTTTAATTATGATGTGTCTTGGTGTGGTCCTCTTTGGATTCCTTTTATATGGGGTTCTGTGTGCTTCCTGGACTTGTAAGTCTATTTCTTTTACCAGGTGTGGGAAGTTTTCAGTCATTATTTCTTGAAATAGGTTTTCAGTATCTTGCTCTCTTTCTTCCTCTGGCACCCCCACAATTCTGATGTTGGTACGCTTGAAGTTGTCCCAGAGTCTCCTTATATTATGTTCACATTTTTGGATTCTTTTCTCTTCTTGCTTTTCCAGTTGAGTGTTTTCTGCTTCTTTATATTCCAAATTTTTGACTTGACTCTTGCCTTTCTCTAGTCTGCTGTTAGGACTCTCTATAATATTTTTTATTTCAGTCAGTGTATGTTTAATTTCTACTTGGTCCTTTATCATCTTTAGTTGGACCTTTTCCATCTCTAGTTGGCTCTTTTGCATCTCTAGTTGGCTTTTTTTGTATCTCCTCTTGGGTCTCGCTAAATTTATCCATCTTTTCTAGCATATTCTTGAAAAACCTTATAAGCGTGGTTTTGAACTCTATATCCAGTTGTTTTTTTTCCTCCATTTCTTTTGTTTGTGATCCCTTCCCTTGTCTCGGCATTTTCACAATGTCGGGGAAACTTCTGTACTTGCAAAACCGCAGAAGCCTCTGTTGAGCTTGGGATGGGTGGAGTCTCAGGGCTTAAGGGACTGCCTTACCTTCCAGCCGGCCCGCCCTCCACGGCCCCCGAGTCTCACGTGACTGGGTAATCGCTGGAGTGGTCCTTGTGCGCGCGCGCCCGCAATGCCTCTAGACTGCTGCCTTTCCAGCTCCCCTGCCCGCCAGGACCACACAAGTCTAGGTCTCCAGGGTTTCACCTGAAACAGGGGCTTAGTGGACTCAGAAGTGGCACAGTTGGGAGGGTCTGTCTCCCGCCCACTTGCAAAAGCCAGCGGCACAATCAGCAATCTGTCCTCCGTGCGTGTGCGCCACTAGACCTCCGATCTTTTGCAACTCCCCTAAATTTCCATGCACCTCTCCCTTTTCACAGTCTAAACTCCCCCCAAATGAGTTTCGGCTGGATCTGGGGTATAGTGTCATAGGATAAGGGGTTCAGTGCCATTGGGAATCTCCGTTTCCCTCCCGCTAGAGAAAGCTAGCCAGGTACTCGGGCACCCGCTCTCTCAGCGTGCGCATCTCCATACCTCAGCTTTTTGCAGCTCCTCTGGGTTTCTGTGAGCCCCTCTCTTTCCTTCTAGCTGTAGAACTTATACTCGGCCAGCTTCCCTGTGGTTCTGGATGATGTCCGTTCTGTCTTTTAGTTGTAGTTTTGAAATTTTTGTGCGAGGCAGCAGTGTAGGTGTTTACCTATGCCGTCATCTTGGATTCCTCCTATGTTGATTCTTCTAATCCATGAACATGGTATGTTTTTCCATTTTGTTGTGTCTTTTTCAGTCTCTTAATTATGCTTTGTAATTTTCAGTTTATAGGTCATTCACATTCTTTGTTAAGTTTGTTTCTAGGCATATTATTATAACCTATTTTTGAAATAAGCCTTTATGTATTGTTGACCTCTGTGTTTTTTTAATTTAATTTTTATGTAGTGCTTACTATGTGTGATATACTATTTTAAATACTTTACAAACTTTAATTCATTTAATCTTTATAGGAAACATATGAAGTATGAACTATAATTATCATCCTCATAGTAAAAATGACGAACTGAGGTACAAATGTGTTAAGGAAATTGCCCAAGGTCCACAGCAGGTTGAATGAAAGATCCAGACCTATGTAGTTTAGCTCCAGAGCCTATGCTCTGCTCACAATCTTTCCAGGTAATAAAGGAAAAACATCGAGCCAGATGACAGGCATAACTATGATAGTCAATAATTTAACTATTTATAAGAAAAAAAAAATCCCTAAGGGCTTGCACTTTCAGATCCTGTGTAGTGTTTTCACAGGAAATAACATTTAAAAGGTGTTGCATCACCATGATAAAGTCTAGCCCTAAAATAAGGAAGAAAACCTAACTTTTAGCAACGGTATTAGTAATATTATGTAATAAATATTATATAACAAGTTATTTTCAAAGAATCCATAGGAATAGGGATCATAATCTTAGTATATGATGGAATCAATATAATATCTTCTTTTGCTCCCTCATGAATGATTCCTGGGATATACTAGGAATCTATTTGCATTCTACTTAAAAGTACAAATAATTATAAACGATAGTTTAGAGGCTATATATTTATGTGTATTATGGGCATTTTTTCCCAACTCATGTTTACGTTTGTGAATATGAGTTGGGAAAAAAAAAAACTTGTCTTTCACCTCTGGCTAACATTTAGAGTTTGTACTTTTTACCTATGCGTTTGTTTGTTTTTTAAAAATATTAACTGAAGTATAATTTAAATACCATACAATTCACCTATTGTATATTTGAGTGTAGTAAATTTACACAGTTGTGGAACTTTCATTACAATCAGCTTTTAGAACATTTCCCAGGAGGGTCCTCATTGCCAGTTTGCATTCCTATCTGTGAGGTTTTTATTACTTTTATTGTTAAAAGATTAGTGTTTTCCCCTATGCTTTCTGGAACTCCTCTTTTAGGTTGCTTTGTCTAGTTATTTTATCTAGTTATTATGGAGTTAGGTTTTATCCTTTATTTTGGTTTCTCTAACCTTGAGTTATTCAATCAAGTGACCTTGTTATGAAGACTTTTAAGGGAATCAAATGACAGTTCTTAGTCCACAAGAATTTAACTGCTGTTATTCAAGTCACTTTTTAGCTTCTTGCATTCTGATACTGATGTACATGGATTGGTGCTCACGGTGGGGAGGTGAGACCCATGTAGGAAGTACGTGTTAAGGTCTCTTCTCAAGTAAAGAAATTTGGGACTGCAGCGTCCCTCCCTGTATGCCTTTAGTTTACTCTTGTTAGAAATCCAGTAGATCAAAAGGTTCTGTGGGTAAGTGGAAGGAGTGAAGAAGGCAAACTTGTGCTTTTTCTTTTCATTTTCTCTTCTTATGTAGAAGCAAGTATTACTCTCCCTTCTTTCCTCTAGGGAAAAGTGAGGAGACTGGAGAGGATTCTTGTGTTACTCTGGGCGGAAGATGGAATAATTGAAACAACTGAGCCAAGATACGTTGCATAAAAAAAATCTTAATATGTGCTAGCTCAGAGGTTAGAGTGTCAGCCTATGCACTAAAGAGTCATGAGTTCTATTCCCAGTCAAGGATATGTACCTGTATTGCTGGTTAGGTCCCCAGCCTGGTTGGGCTGTATGTGGGCAGCAACCAATCAGTGTGTATCTTTTGTATTGATGTCTCTCTCTGACCATCTTCCTCTCTCCCCTTTCTCTGACTAAATCAATCAATGGAAAAAAAATATCCTCTTAACCTTAGTTTGCAGGGAGCAGAGAAAGACCTTGCTTAATCTTATTCCCTTCTTCTCTATTTTTGTAAAGAGCTTATCAGAACAAGACACAGTAGGCTAATTTCAGAATCTTGAAGCATGAGTCCATGATCCCAGAGAGTTATCAATCTGATTCAAGGGAACAGAATAGGAAACTTGAATATATTTGGAAACTGTGAGGCTAAGACATAATAATACATTAGAAATAAATTTAATACATGTAACATTTTTTAAAATATATTTTATTGATTTTTCACAGAGAGAAAGGGAGAGGGATAGAGAGTTAGAAACATCGATGAGAGAGAGAGATATCAATCAGCCACCTCCTGCAAGCCCCCTACTGGGGTTGTGCCTGAAACCAAGACACATGCCCTTGACTGGAATCGAACCTGGGACCCTTCAGGCTGCAAGCCGTTGCTCTATCCACTGAGCCAAACCTGTTTCAGCGGATGTAACATTTTTATAGTGCTAAAATTTGAGTCCTGCAGAAAAATAACAAAAAAATAAATGAGATCAAAGAACAAATGGGGGAAGAATCTATGCAGAATACAGAATAGATGATGAAAAATAGGAGAAATATTCTCAGGGAAATAGTTTCAGATTCAGAAAACAATGATTTTAATTCTTGTCCTGATGTTAGCCTGCAATAATCTCAAATAAATCTCTTAACTAATCTGGGTCTCAGTTTCCTCGGGTATAATGTTAAAGGCTCACTTATATTGACTATATCCTAAAGATTCTTTGTGATTTAAAATTACACGTGCTACTAATACTACGCACATGAAAAGATGTTTATCCTTAGCCATTAGGGAAATACAAATTATAATCACAGTAAGCTACATATCTATCACATTGGCTAAAATAAAAAGTAATGACAGTGCCAAATGCTGTTGAGGATGCACAGAAAAATGGACTGAATCACCTGTACATGGCTAGTGGGAATGCAAAGTTGTACAATTGTTTTGGGAAAAATAGGCAGTTTCTTACAAAACCAAACATGCAATTACTATACAGCTCAGCAATTGAACTCTTGGACATTTATCCTAGAGAAATGGAAATATGTTCACACAAAAACTTGTACATAAATGTTTGTAACACATTTCTTCATAATAGTCCCAAACTGCAACAACCTCAATGTCTTTTAAATAAACTGTGATGCATGCATGGCATAGAGTACTACTCAGCAATAAAAAAGCAAATAAAGCATGCAACAACGTGGATGAATCTCCAGAGAATTATGCTGAGTTGGAAAACAAAAACCAATCTCAAACCTTTACTGACTATATGGCTCAACTTATATAACATTCTTGAAATGACAAAATGATAGAAGATGGTATAGATTAGTGGTTGCCTAGGATTAGGTGCTGGAAGAGAGGTGAAAAGAAAGAGTAAGTGTGGCCATAAAAGGACATCAGGAGAGACCTTTGTGGTGATGGAACTATTCTGTATCTTGGTGGTGCTGGATAGACAAATCCATGTGATAGAAACTACATAGCATAACCCTAGCCAGTGTAGCTCAGTTGGTTGGAGCATTATTCTGTATACCAGGAGGCTTCAGGTTCTATTCCCTGTCAGGACATATACCTAGGTTGTGGATTTGATCCCCGGTTGGGGCACTTATGGAAGGCAACCGATTGATGTTTCTCTCTCACATGGTTGTCTCTCTCTCTCACATGGTTGTCTCTCTCCTCTCTCTCTCTTCCTCTCTTTCTCCCCTTCTCCCTCCATTCCTCCCTTCCTCTTTCTCTTCCCCTTTCATTTCTCTAATCCCACCTGCCCCCCAAAAAATCCAAAACACACAAAAAATCTGCATAGCATAAATACACAAACATATCCATGAACACAAGTAAAATTGCTAAAATCTGAGTAAGACGGATGGATTGTATCTATGTCAATATCCAGGGTATGATATTGTACTATAGTTTTCTATGGTGTTACTGTTAGGGAAATTGCATAAAAATTACATGAGGTCCCTCTATATTATCTTTTACAACTACATATAAATCCATAATTACCTCAAAATAAGATACTTAATTTAAAAACACACAAAATAAACAGTGCATATTTCAATCACCCTTGCTTCAGGAGCATCCACTCTGTGGAACTATGTTGAGTCCATAGTAGATGATCAGTAAATATTTATTTACTGACTGAATGAATGGAGAGGGGGTGGGTTGAGAAGAGAGTGAGAGCACACGTATAAAATGGTTCTCTTATTTGGATCACAAAAGAAAGAGTATAAACAGTCACTACTTAAAGCTATTTGAGTAATTAAGCCTAGAAAAATAACCTTTATCCCACAAATTCTACCTGATTATATTATCCTTTTGCAGTTCCAGTCTCAGCTTGAATCTCTCATGGTGATGTTTGGTGTTATGCTCTCTCACCCTCGCACCCCTTCTCCAATCCTCAAACCCAGAAGAAGGATAAAATAAAATGCATTTATAATAGTTTCAAATATACTGAGTCTCCATAGATGCCTTTAGAGTCTTGATTATAGGCTTGTCGGATCAATACTCTAATTTTGTTCTTTTTCAAATTTGTTTACTATTTAGGATTCTTTTCATTTTAAATTGAAGTTTAGAGAGAGCTTGCCAATTTCTACACAAAAGTTTCCTAGGATTTTGATTGTGGTTCATCGCATCTATCTATCATTTGGGGAACATTGAGATACTGAGCTTTATAACCTGTGAACGTGGCATTTCCATTTATTCAGATATGCTTTATATCTCTCAGTGGTGTTTTGGACTTTATCTTTATAGGTCTTGCAGGTCTTTTGGCAGATGTATCCCTAAGTATTTAATGTTTTTTTAAATTAAATCTTTATTATTCAGATTATTATATTTGTCTCTCCTTTTTCCCCCCCAAAGCTCCCCTCCACCTTGTTCCCACCCCTCCCTCTATCCTTCCCTTTCCCCCCAATTGATGAGTCCATAGGTGTATGATTTTTGTCCAGTCACTCCTTGTACATCCCTCACCCCTTTCCCCCTGAGAATTATCAGTCCACTCCCTTTCCGTGCTCCTGATTCTAGTATATTCACCAGTTTATTTTGTTGATCAAATTTTTAATTCACTTAATTTTTAGATTCACTTGTTGATAGATAGGTATTTGTTGTTCATAATTTTTTGGCTTTTACCTTTTTCTTCTTCCTCTTCTAAAAGAGTACCTTTCAGCATTTCATATAATACTGGTTTGGAGTTGATGAACTCCTTTAGCTTTTTCTTCTCTGTGAAGCTCTTTATCTGCCCTTCAATTCTGAATGCTAGCTTTGCTGGATAGAGTATTCTTGGTTGTAGGTTCTTGCTATTCATCACGTTGAATATTTCTTGCCACTCCCGTCTGGCCTGCATCGTTTCTGCTGAGAAATCAGCTGACAGTCGTATGGGTGCTCCCTTGTAGGTAATGGACTGTTTTTCTCTTGCTGCTTTTAATATTCTCTCTTTGTCTTTTGTTCTTGGTATTTTAATTATGATGTGTCTTGGTGTAGTCCTCTTTGGATTCCTTTTATATGAGGTTCTTTGTGCTTCCTGGACTTGTAAGTCTATTTCTTTTACCAGATGTGGGAAGTTTTCAGTCATTATTTCTTGAAATAGGTTTTCAGTATCTTGCTCTCTCTCTTCTGGCACCCCCACAGTTCTGATGTTGGTACGCTTGAAGCTGTCCCAGAGGCTCCTTACATTATCTTCACATTTTTGGATTCTCTTCTCTTCTTGCTTTTCCAGTTGCGTGTTTTCTGATTCTTTATATTTCACATTTTTTACTTGATTCTTGCCTTCCGCTAGTCTGGTGTTATGTCTCTGTATAATATTTTTTATTTCAGACAGTGTATGTTTAATTTCTATTTGGTCCTTTATCATCTTTAGTTGGATCTTTTGCATCTCTAGTTGGTCCTTTTGCATCTCCTCTTGGGACTTGATAAATTTATCCATCTTTTCTAGCATATTCTTGAAAAACCTTATAAGCGTGGTTTTGAACTCTATATCCAGTTGTTTTTTTTCCTCCATTTCTTTTGTTTGTGATCCCTTCCCTTGTCTCGGCCTTTTCACTATGCTGGGAGAACTTCTGTATTGGATTCAACCTTATGATACCAGACTTCAAAAACTACAAAAGCCTCTCTTGAGCTTGGGATGGGTGGAGTCTCAGGGCTTAAGGGACCGCCTTGCCTTCCAGTCAGGCCTGCCCTCCACGGCGCCTGACTCTCACGTGACTGGGTAATCACTGGAGCAGTACCTGTGCGCTCTCTCTCTCAAAGTGCCTCTAGACTGCTGCCTTTCCAGCTCCCCTGTGCTACGGGACCACAGGAGTCTGGGTCCCCAGGGTTTCACCCGGAACTGGGGTTTAGTGAAGTTAGAAGTGGTACAGTTGGGAGGGTCTGTCTCCCGCCCACTCGTGAAAGCCAGCGGCACAATCAGCAGTCTGTCCTCTGTGGTGCAGTGCCGTGCGAGCCACCACACTTCTGATCTTTTGCGACTCCCCTAAATTTCCGTGCACTTCTCCCCCTTCACAATCCACCCCCCCCCAAATGAGTTTTGGCTGGATCAGGGGTTTAGCATCGTAGGATAAGGAGTTCAATGCCTTTGAGAGTCTCCGTCTCCCTCCTGCTAGAGAAGGCTAGCCAGGTTCTCCGGTACCCGCTCTCTCCAGGTGCGCATCTCCATACCTCAGCTTTTTGCAGCTCCTCTGGGTCTCTGTGAGCCCCTCTCTTTCCCTCTAGTTGTAGAATTTCCACTCCGCCAGCTTTCCTATGGTTCTGGATGATCTCTGTTCTGTCTTTTAGTTGTAGTTTTGAAATTGTTGTGCGAGGCAGCAATGTAGGTGTTTACCTATGCCGCCATCTTGGCTTCTTCCAGCCTAAGGAATCAGTATTTAATGTTTTAAATGGTATATACTTAAAGTATTTTCAATTTTCACTTATTGTTAAATAGTAGAAAAGCTGTTGCTTTTGTATATCATGTTACTTTCACTCACATTGCATTGAATAGAATTCAGTCACAGCTGCCTCTACTCTAAGTTTGGGGAATGATACTATATAGCTGTCTTCCCCAAAAGGAAAAAAAAATGAAATTGATAAATAACTAATTAGTAGCAGCCAAATACTATATGAGGAAAGTGTTCAGGATTTAGAAGGTTTTTGAATTTACTTTCTTCACAGTGTAATATATTTTTTTTATCACACAAAAATTGCTTTCATGAGCATTTTAAAGTGTTAGCACTTTCATATGAAGGAAATCACTGTGGAGGAATATGATTCACTAGTGAAACATCTATATATATATAAAGAGGTAATATGCTAATTGGCCCTAATGGTATCCCAATCATGACCGGTCAAAGGTGAACATGCACAAGAGCAGGGGCAGGGACTTGCACCACTAGGAGATGAGGCTGGAGGTGGGCATCAGGATGGGCCACGGTGGCCCCACCCCGGTGGAAGCACACACAGGCCCGCAGCACTGCCCGGCCTAGACGGGGTGTCAGGACAGGGGCGGGGCCTTGGTGGAGAGCTCTCAGCACTCCTGCTCCAGGGTCTGAAGCCAAGGAGAGAAAGGGAGAGCATATAGGCTTTTAGGGGATTTAGGCCAGGAGGAGAGAGCAGAAAGGCAATTAGGAAATCCAACAAGGAGCGGAGAGCAGTTAGGGCCATCAGGTTGGCAGGGGAGCAGTTAGGGGCATCAGACAGGCAGGAGAGCAGTTGGGGGCATCAAGCAGACAGGGAGGTGAGTGCTTAGGAGCCAGTGATTCTGGATTGCATAAGGGATTCCTCCCACCCCCTTGCATGAATTTTGTGCACCAGGCTACTAGTCCTATCTATTAAAAGGGTAATATGCAAATTAACTGTCATTGGCATCACAAACATGGCGATGGCTAGGGCGGGACGCTGGTGGCATTGCCTCAGTAATGTGAGCCCAGCATACTGCGCCCAGACTGTGCAGAAGGAGGGAGGAGCCTCTGGGGGAAATGTAAGCCTGCATCCCAGCCACGCAGAGGGAGCGAGGGGCTTCTGGGGGTGACGCGAGCCCAGTGTTCCATGCCCCGGCCCTGCGGAGGGCAGAGTCCCTGGGGTGTGGGATGCTGGCGTCATTGCAGGCCAAGCTGGGGGACCTCCCCAATGGAATGTCTTGCACTGGGTTTCTAGTCTATACTAATAAAAGAGTAATATGCTAATTAGGACAAAGCCATAGCGGCTGCGAGGCCTAGGGCTCAGAAAGCCAGGAGCCCCACCAGAGGCCTGGGGCTCAGGCCTCGCAGCTGCCACGGCCAGTCGTAGCAGCAGCAGCAGTGGGGTAATGGGGGAGGTGCCTTCCCCTGATCAGTCCTGACACCTCTCTGAGGGCTCTCAGGCTGGGCTGAGGGACCCTCCCTCGCCAGTGCATGAATGTTCATGCACTGGGCCTCTAGTAATAAATATAACAGAATCAAGCATGTACAAGTATTTGCCATTTGATAAAGGTGACAATTCAAAATTACTGAGATGAACTTGGGTGTTTAAAATTCAATAAAAATCTTAGCAGCAATAATTTACTAACTCTGAAATACCTATTAGATTGGAGAGATTTCGGGAATAAAGGTAAAAATTGAGGAGTCATTTATAGATGGTATTTAGTGCATGAGACTGAAATCTCCAAAACACAGGCTGGAGACCTGAGTGCTAGGTATACCTAAGGTCAGTTTAGCAAATGAAGATATAGTGAAGGAGACAGAAGAAGGAACCCATGAGGTAGGAGGAAAATAAGTGTGGGAAGTCAGGTGGGGAAAATCTTTCAAGGGGGGAGTGATCCTTGTGCCAACATACAAATCAAAGATTAAAACTGAGAATCGACTATTCGCTTTAGCCATGTGGAGGTGACTTTGACAAAAGCAGTTTCAGGGAGTTATGGAGTCAGAAGACTGATTCAAGGGGATTAAAGAGAAAACAGGAGGAAAAGAATTGGAGATAGTGACTCTACACAACTTTCAGGGAGTTTTGTTCTAAAGAAAGGCAGACAAACGTAACTGGGAGAGGGCTGTGTGGTTAAGAGAGGATATGATTTTTTGTTTAAGATTAAAGAACTTACAAAATGTGCACTAGTATATGCTGATGGGAATGATATAGTAAAGAGGAAATACATGACACAAAAGAGAGAGTGGAGAATTGCTGGAATTGTGTCTTTGAAAAGTGATAGGGAATGGAATCTACTACATAAGTGGTAGGGCAGTGGTCAGCAACAGAGTGGCCAGTCTCGGCTTGTGAGCCACATGTGGGAGGGTCTTAGAAGGATGGATAGATCAGCCATTGTAACAGGAGGGAAGTAAGAGAACAAGGGTACAGTTGCTGATGGCTAAATGTATGATTCATTAAGTTGTCATATTATTATAATTATATTAGGGGCCCGGTGCATGGAATTCACCTGGTGCATGGGGTAGTCCATCAGCCCAGCCTTCACCCTCTCCATTCGGATATCCCTCTTGCAGTCTGGGACTGCTGGCTTCTAACCACTCACCTGCCCAGCCTTTACCTTCTCCGTTCAGACATCCCTCTTGCAGTCTGGGACTGCTGGCTTCTAACCACTCACCTGCCTGCCTGATCGCCCCTAACTGCCTCTGCCTGCCTGATCACCCCTAACTGCCCTCCCCAGCTGGCCTGATCTTGCCCCCAACTGCCCTCCCCTCCCGGCCTGATCGTCTCTTACTGCCTCTGCCTCAGCTCCTACCACCATGGCTTTGTCTGGAAGAAAGTCAGACGTCTGGAAGATGGCCAGTCGACCCAATCTAATTAGTATATTACCCTTTTAGTAGTGTAGATAGATTATATAGGATATGATTGCTTAAATGGGAGGGCGGGGGCAAGGGAGCCCTTTTCAGCATGAGGGAATGCTCTTGGCAGACAAAAATACATAATCCCTATATTTGGACTGATAGCCAGCCATATGCTAGAGGCTCTGTGCATGAAATTAGTGCATGGGTAAGGTCTTTAGGCCTGGCCAGCGATCAGGGCTGATCAGGGCCTTCTGGCTGTTGGTTGGGGCCTTCCTTCATTCCAGGCCACTCCCTGATGGTCAGCACAAGTCATAGTGATCGGTCAAACTTCCAGTCAGTCAAACTCCCAAGGAGACAATTTTCATATTAGCCTTTTTTGTTATATAGGAGGACTATCATTATTTTTAATCCTCACCTAGAACACAGTGGTACCTCAAGATACGAGTTTAATTCGTTCCTTAACCTTGAGGCGTGGGAAACTATGAGACACTCGAGTCGCGGTAAACTGGTGGGTCGTATGCAGCCGGCTGATCCGCGGGATAACTCCTATCTCAAATGTTGCTTGTATTTCAAAGCAAAAATCGCTCGTTCGATGGCTCGTACCTCAAAAACCTTGTATGTTAGGGCACTCGTATCTCGAGGTACCACTGTATATGTTTTTTTTAATTCATTTTGAGAGAGAGAGAGAGACATCAAGTGGTTGTCTCCGGTATGCACCTGGACTGGGGATCCAACCTGCCTTCTGGGTATATGCCCTGACCAGGAATGGAACCTACAACTGAACCACCCAGCCAGGGCAGGTTGTTGTCTTATTGCTTGTGGTGGTTTTTTTTTGTTGTTGTTGTTGTTTTCAGTGTAATAGAAAGCAGAGTCATCAGCTACAAGTGAGAACAGGGAAGCAGGGATGAGTTAGTCATTGAAGATGAATGGACTGGAGAGAATTATCATTGACAGACAACAGTAAAGACTCTCTTGCCTTGGCTTGGTTGTGATGCCCCATAAAAGGTTCAGGTTTGATTACTGGTCAAGACATATATCTGGGTTGCAGGTCCGATTCCCAGTTTGGGAGTATACAGAAGGAAACCCATCAATATTTCTCTCTCCCTCCCTTTTTTCTTTCCTCCCTCCCTTCACACCCCTTTTCTATCCCTAAAGTCAATAGAAACATATCCTTGGGTGAGGATTTAAAAGAAACAAAACTCTCTTGAGGTTAGTGGTTATGAACTTAGAGTGAACATAGCCTGGTTTTTGTTTTTTTCCACTTGTGTTCAACTTCATAGGTGCAGGCCCAGAGTAGGCATTATTGATTCATCTAAGGTCAGGTGATTTTGAGCAAGTCAAAGGCAAAGGAGTGAATTGAAGATGGCTTAAGAGCAAAGTGAGTACATGGGGTAGTAAGGAAGAGGGAAACAGTCAGCTCAGATTGAAGAATTGTGAGGATTGGAGTATGAGAAGGAATCAAGAATGGAACCTTGATTTGAAGTTGTGAATGGTTTTCAGTCATCTATTCTAATAACAGGCTAATATGCAAATGGTCATCACGCCATCATACTATAACAACCAATCAGGGACCTGAGGCTGTGCCTTCCCACCCGGGGGGGGCTTGACAGGGATGGGGCTGTGGTTGGCTGGAGCTGGGTCTTGCACGATTTTGAGATGTGAGTGGACGGGGACTTGACTCTGGCTCCCATCTTTTACCCCTGACTCCTGACAGGAGGGAGATTTTCATATACATTTTACTAATTTTCTCTCATCTCTGACACTTCTATTATAGAGAAAGGGAAAAATAGCAATATTAAAATATTTCCTCTAATTCCCTTTCATGTGTACGAATGTCATGTACCGGGCCACTAGAAACCAGTTAAAAGCCAAGAGTGGAAGAGAAGAGATCAAGGAATTGTAAGGCCAAGCTAGTGAAAGATCATCTGTGTGGATACTGACTTTATGCTCAGAATCTGAAGGCTGTATCTATTATTTTCCTATATTCTTTGTTGCTGTGGGATGATCTGAATAAAGTTTAGTGTTCCTATGTGGTGTGAGGTTCATGTCTCTTCTCTCAGTTTCTGTTCTTACTCCTTAATGCTATGCTTTCTTGGTGTTATCATTCATTTCTTCTATTGAATTTAAATTTTTATCTCTTAGCCGAGACCAGTTTGGCTCAGTGGACAGAGCATCGGCTTTCGGACTGAAAGGTTTCAGGTTAGATTCCGGTCGGGGGCATGTACCTTGCTTGCGGGCACATCTCCACTGTGGGGTGTGCAAGAGGCGGCTGATCGATGTCTCTCTCTCATCGATGTTTCTGACTTTCTATCTCTCTCCCTTCCTCTCTGTAAAAATCAATAAAATATATTTTTAAAAAAAATTTTATCTCTTAAATTTCTGACTTCCAAGAGTTCTGTCTTACTTCTGATAAACTTTTCATAGCATCCCTTTATAAAAATCATTTTTTTTTATGATCTGTGTGATTTGTGCTAATACATATAATTCATGCATTAGAATATGGTTCTTTTTCTCCAGTAAGATCATATCTGCACTTAGGTACTATATTTTTACATATAATTTTTTCTAAATGAGGAAGTAAATTGTGTTAGTAATTAACATTTTAATATCTTTCCATTTTAGATATCAAAAAATAAAGATGGAAAAGAACAAAGTGAAACTGTATCACCATCTGAAGACGAAGCATTCTCCTGGCCAGGTCCCAAAACAGTTTTGTTGAAAAGAACATCTCAAGGCTTTGGCTTTACATTAAGGCATTTTATTGTTTATCCCCCAGAGTCTGCAATTCAATTTTCATATAAGGTAAGAAATTTAGTTAAAATCGCTTGAAACAAAAGCAAAGCTATTCCCGTTTCCTTCTTATCTTCTCATTCCCCTTCCACCTTCTTTCTAGCTAATATTTTCACTTTTATTATATTCTTTCAGATATTTTTCTATCTTCTAGAACAGAAATTTTAATCTCTGAAAGGTTATATGGATTATTAACTCCAAATCTATTTTGCTAGGACTTCTAATTCCAAATTACTCTATTTTTTCTAATAGTAGCTGTTTTTCTACTCTCTAGAAAGGTGTGAGTTTTCTGGGCAGAAAATGTAGAGGCAATACTTGGCTAAAATGTTTTGGCAGTTACAAAAAGTTATTGGAATTAGAATAATACATGACTTTCAGATATGCAATATAATAGCAAGTCATAATCTGAAAACATAGCTTCTTACATAGTGAATTACATTCCCATGCTTCAGTGTAGAGTAGTAGCATGGCATAAGGGGCAGCATGGGATAATTTTAACACAACTGACACACTGGGTACTTGCTGTGTGTTCTTTATTATTCATTATGAGCATTATCTCATTTCTTTATTAGCCTACATAACATCTGGAAACTGATCTGAGTCACATTATGAGTAAGTCCTGGACCTAGGATTTTACCTTGCCAACAGGAATGTCTGATTCTTACTTATTATACAACAGTGTAAGGAAATAAGAAATTTAGAAAAGTTGTGAGACCTAGCCAAGCCAATTAATTTCTTTTGGCTTCTCGACTTCCATTTTAATTTGAGGGAACAGAATTAGAAGATTAGAAAAACCTTTCTAATTCAAAAGTTCTATGACTCTTAGGTTGTCTTTTAAAGTATAGCGTGAATAGCTTTTAAGGGTTATAAATAAGTGCTATTTTGGAATTAAAATTTACCAGTTTGGGGTTCCTGAAATGTCTATAAAACTGCTGACCCGGATTTTCTAAGAATCTACTTTATCCTAAAGTGTCTAGCTTAATATTCCTTATTTCTATTATTGGAAAATACTTCTAGAAGTTTTAGTAGCACAGTATAATTGTTAACAGCATAGTTATTGAAGTCAAAAGAGCCTGGGTTTGAGTCCCATCTCTGCCCCGTGTTCTTAGGAGAAGTTACCTAATGAACAATAACAGAGCCTTTCTCGTAGGGTGGAGAGCTGTTTAAATTATACAATATATGTAACACATTTAGTCTAGGAATTGGTATAGAATAATTGCTCAGTAAACTAGTTTTTAATGCTATTATTATTTAATACAGATGTTCTTGCAAATAGGTCTGTCTTGTAAAGTTTACATGGAAAATACATATTGAAATTTTTTTCTTTTTAATTATGAAATTTTATCCATTCACTTCAAAGGAATTTTTAAAAATTTTTCTATTGTATAGCTTTTAGAAAATATGCAATTAATACAACATAATTATGTTACTTAGCTGACAAGCTTACCAGCCTCAGAACGGAGCTTATAACCAGAAAAAAAATATATATACAGGGTGAGGCAAAAGTAGGTTTACAGTTGTTTATATAGAAAATAATAAAATAATGAATAATAATACAAGAATAAACTTTGTATATTGTGGACTTACAACTGTAAACCTACTTTTACCTCACTCTGTACATTTAAACAGCCAGATAAAGGTAAAAAATTATATAATAACTTATCAATCCTTCACTTTTTTTGTTTCTACAGTAAATTGTAGCTTTCATATGACAGCATTTCAACAAATATTTGAGTAAATGTACTTTTATACTAGTTTTTAAAGTTGCTTTTCTGATTTCCCAGCTAGAGGTGGATACATAGCAGCAGGACAGCCTGGTAGCAATGAATAAAACCAAATCTCAAAATTGAATAGAAGAAATTAAATATTTAGCATTTTGGAGCTATTCAGTTTATACAAAGACAGTTCTGTCTCCTATAATAACCCCTGAAGGCACATTTTATTAGAGTATATAGCACAGTAAGTGACGGCCTGCCTGGCCCTTTCTCCCAAGCTCTAGGTTCATCTATCTAGCCGCCTACTTTTGACACCTGCACTGTGGGAATCTCCACACTCATTGTCAAAAACTGAACTCCTATGTCTTCCCTCCAGATTGGCTTCACCCATAGTCTTCTTGTCTCTGTTTATAAAGGCTCCAACCTTCTGGCAAAAGGCACTGTTAATGAGATTGTAATGGGCACATTTTGGGGAGGGCAGTTTAAATTGGATTGAGCCTTGTTGTGATTTCACTAGAGTTTATAAATATGGTTTCATATATGGATATATATGTTTTATTTTATAGGATGAAGAAAATGGCAACAGAGGAGGTATGCTATAAAAGTTTAAATTTTTCTCTGAATGTTTTTCTACTCATTTCTGTCTTTAAGTAGTATTAGATGATACAGTTTTTGGAATTCAAATATATAACAATTATTAGATATGAGAGTCATAGAAATTAAATATTTTTCCTGTAGATTTCAAAGTTTTATGAATCATTTGTCTCATCATAAATTGAATAATGATTTCATTGTTAATTATCTATATTATAAAAGGCCTGTGGTCCTAATGCTATCACTACCAAAGACTGCTGCGGGTGGGCCGGGCTGCGAGCTTGGTGAGGCCGCTCCGGTGGTGGAGTTGCACGATTTCACACCCTGAGCTCCTAGTATATTAGTATTTGGGGGAGGAATGTATCATATGATTCTGAGGAAGTAATTCTGAGATTGTTATTCAATTAGTAATCTTTATCTTAGTGATTCTTTTAGGTAAGAAATACTGCGTGTTTACTAGATTTGTTGACTCAAATACTGAAGAGCAAAGTATTTTGTTGGATTTAAATATTATATTTAATGAGCTTTAAAGGAGAATCAGACTGGGGATAGGATTATTTCTTAATAACTCCCATTTACTTTTATTTTAATTTTATATAAACTTTAATGAGTTAAAATTTATACACAATCAAATGCTTCATTTTAAAAACTTTAGACTTTAAAATGTTGCCAGAATAGTATAGAGAGTTTTCATGTATAACTTCCTCTAATGTAAAAATTTATATCACCATGGTATAATTAATAAAACTAAGAAATTGGCATTGGTATGATAAATTACAGACTTTATTTGGATTTTTACAGTTTTCTACCAGTGTCCTTTTCTCTTCCAGGATTTCTGTGTTGCATTCACTTGTCATGTCCCCTTAGACTCACCTGAGCCTCATCTTTCCGATATGTCATGCCCTTGATACTTTTGCACAGAGCACTGGTCAAGTATTTTGTAGGATGTTCTTCAATTTGGGTTTGTCTGATGTTTTCTCATCAAACAAAGTTATACATTGAAGTTATACATTTTTAGCAAAGATGCATTTGCACCTATTTTAAGTGTGTAGTATTTTGATAATGCATAAATTATGAAATCACCATTCCTATCAAGAATGATGATATCAAAAAGAACTTTTCCATCTTTCCATAAAGTTGCCTTAAGCCTCTTTGCTGTCAGCACTCTACTGGCCCTAGACAATCCTTAATCTGTTTTCTGTCACTGTAGATTAGTTTGATCCTTCTAGAATTTTTTTATGTATGGAATAATACAGTTGGTACTCTTTTGTGCCTTTTACTTGGCATAATATTGTTGAGATTCACTTCATTCTATGTGTAGGTACAAATAATACTGTCTTTTATTGCTGAGTAGTTTTACCTTATGTGGATATACCACACATTGTTTATTCATTCACCTGTTGATGAACCTTTGTAATACTGATATCGGATTTAAAATCTAGGAATAGTATGTTAAGGGTAAAATGAGAGGAAATCGTTTCTTTCAGCACTATCAGAAGTAATCTGAGAGTGTAGGGCAGGTGGGAACCTTCATAGTTGTCACTATTGTGCAAGATGGGCCATTCCTGTGGCACCGTATGTCATGCATCAGAGCTCAAGATGAGTTCCAAATGTTACTTGGCATGGATTAGAAGTGGGCATTAGTGGGAAAGGGGGAAATTTGCATAGCAGCATCAGCAAGAGAAAGGGGACATGGGTTTTCTATCCTCCCATCATCCTGCAAGATAATATACTGATGGCTGGACAACCTTCTGGACACATAGCATCTAGAATTCATAGTTATAAAACTTTACACAGATGCTTATATATATCTGACAGAGCTCACTAGAGTGAATGGATTTAGTTGTTTGGCTTGACTGGAGATAATAGATGTAAACATGTGTAATGGATCACTGAAAGATCCAGGTTTAATACAAGGAGATTTGGAGGAATGTGATAAAGTGAGCCTGAAGGGGTTTATCTGCTGGAGAGTATAAGAGTTTAATACCTATTTCATTTATTTATACTTAATCTCATTCTAAAGAGGGTTTGTGTTCACGTGCAGAAATATATGTATTATAATAAGATGAAATAAGTTCATGGTAAAAATAATGAATCAAATATTCAGGAGATTTACTTCATGTAAATGCATGCTGTGGATTCTACACTGTTATCAAAGATGGGCTCTAAATTTGCTTTTGAGCTTTTCCAGTGGGAAAAAAAAGAAAGGAAGGAAGGAAGGAAGGAAGGAAGGAAGGAAGGAAGGAAGGAAGGAAGGAAGGAAGGGAAAATATGGATTAGGCAAGGATTCACATTGTCCAGAAGAAAATAACATTCTGTTTGCACGGAGGTCTGAGATAGATTTCTCCTATGGGAAAAAGTGAATAATGCAGTAGATGTATCCTCAATACCATTCCTTCATATGGCTGTTTTTTAAAAGATCCTTCAATGTAATCTGATTTCAAAACCCCAAGGTCTAGTTCAGTTTAAAGGGTTTCTCAACTGGAGACAGTTTTGCTCTTGAGGGGATGTGCAACAACATCTGTAGACATTTTTAGTTGTCACAATTGGGGGAAGGTGCTATGCTGGTGGCATCTAGCAGGCCAGGGATAGTGCATGCACAGGGTAGCACCCCACAATATAGAACTATTTGACCCCAAATGTGAATAGTGCTGCTGTTGAGAAGCCTCAGATTACAGTGATGGACACCAAAACTATGTGGTCTAACCATACAGGTCTCTAAGAGTCTGGCTTGATCCAATGACAATATTCAGACCATTTAGAAGAACAGATAGATACTCAAGACTACATCTTCAGTGATCTTTTATGAATATTACCCCTTACAACTGAATTTCTATCTGAATTGAGTTACTGATATAGTTTGGTGTTAAATTATCTGGTATTGCCTATTGTTATTGAAGGAATAATCATTAGTAAAGAAAAGGCTACATTTTAAGAAATAGAGTCAATATAACAACAACTAGAAAACAATTGAAATGTAATAAAATGTTAACATTAGGGATATAATTAATTGAAGGAGAAAATAATAAGGGTAGGTTATCCAAAAATTACAATCAATAATTTAAAAGACTAGAAGAAGAATTAAACACAACAAAATTAAGGCTTTAAAATAAGAGAAATACAAATTTAAGCATCTTACCTCCTGGCAAAGGCTCGTCAAAAGTAAGATACTTATGAAGTTCAGAACATTGTGCATTTTCTTTTAAGGAGAATGTTTGAAAAGGCATAAAAGTACCTAGAGAAGTTGTTTTGGAGACTTTAGCTATATTAGGCATCATAATATATGTTATTACCCAATTTAGTCGTCACTGTAATGCTGTGAGATGTGAGACATTATTCCCATTTTGTAGATGAGGAAAATGAGGCTGGAAAAAATTTAAAGACACTTGTCCAAGACCACATGGCTAAGTAACAGAGCTTTGTATCCCCAAATCAGGTGTGTCTAACTTTGAAATCTATCTTCCTTTAACTCTGCTACCTTACTTTGTTGACTTATTTTTATGTCTCCTTCATTTACTTAATTTTGTTTCAAAAATGTCTTTAAAAATAGTTTGACTTATGTAGGGTCAACAATTAGTAAGAAAATATAGGACGGTATGTTTAAAATGTTATGAAATTAACACTAAAATCCCTTTGCTTTATGAAAGTTAAAAACAAGGAAATTTGATCCATATTTGTGAATAACTAAGGACAAAGAAGTCACATATCAATCAGGGATATCCCAAGTTTAGAGGCCCTGAACATCTTCTAGCAACAACCATCACTTGTTCCTTAGGCTTGCAGTGGGCCTGAGAAGGAAGTTAAATGGGATTAGAAATCACTAGAAATCATTAGAAATCACTGTCTTTGTCCTCCAGGTTTGCCCTGGTTACAGTAATTGGGGGATCAGAGACTAATAGCGCACAAAGGCCTACTTAGTTTAAGTATAGTACTCGTAATACCATTCCAACAAAATTGACCAATCACCAGGACATAATTCGATATGAAAAAAAGCTCTGACTTCTGAACAGTTCTTAATAGAGAAGTTTTTAGAGTGCAGTTTATTTAGAGAGACTGCATATAATTTATTATGTTAATTAAACTGAATTTTTATTTTAGAATCTCACTTCTTTTTAAAATGTATTTTCAAGCATATTGAGATTATGAAATCTTTTTATGTGAGTTTTGTTTGAATTAAATAGAATCCCAGCATCCAGTGTAATGATCTGAGTTAAAGCCTAGAACCACTGGAGATAAAGTAATTGCCAGAATTTAATTCAAACTCCTAAGAGCTCCTGTTATAATGCCAGAATTCTGAAACAGTTCAAAATTGTTGTTTTGGTTTTCTTTCCTTTTGGCAATAGAGTGGAATCTCTTTGGCATTTAATTTTCTGATTATTTTCCTTACCCATTTTTTCATTCATTTATGTATTTTATATCCTATATAACTTTATTTTTATTTTTTGTTGGTTAGTTTTTTGTACTATAATGAAAATAACATTTAGAAGAAAAAGGCCATTAAGGTAGAAAAATATTTTTTGATGATGATAGTTCGTTGTGGATAATTGCTATTTGTTGATATCCTGTTGTCCTTAACTGTTGGGAACAGATATTCATAAATAATCAAGATAGAAGTAATTAAAAGGTTGTAATTACTATTATTTATCTTCTTCCGTGAGTAAGAAGATAAATAATTTAGTTTAGGGATATTTTCACTGTTCTAAAACAGCTATTTTCAACCTTTTTCATCTCATGGCATATACAAACTAATTACTAAAATTGTGGAACACACCAAAAAATGTTATATTTTTTTGCTGATCTGACAAAAAAAATAGGTATAATTTTGGTTCATTCATAGCAGATGGCTAATGTTGGCTGTTATTTTTTTATTTGACACTATAAGAGAGAAGAGGTCAGTGCTCACTGACCATAGTCAGATATTGCATGTTTTAAAAATTCTTCCAGTTGAAAATCACTATTCTAAAATGTTATATCATGCCATAGTAGAAACAGAAAGTAACTGAGAACTCTATAAATTTTCTCAGTAGTAAAAATTGATATTTTGTAATTGCATCCTTTTCCTGACTAAAGAACTCTGTAGCCTGTCAAGAGTTTTCTAATAACCAAGGCTCTTTTAATGGCAGGAAATAGAAACTCCCTCACACCATCTCAGGGAAGACGTGTTAATTCTAAAAACCACAGGGCAGCTCCAAATTCAGTCTAGTGTTATCAGAGAGCCAAGAAACCACAGCATTGGAACCTGAAAAGCTACTAAATACAGAGTAACAACAAAATTTGGCACTTACCTTTCAAAGACTCAAACTCGGTATTTATGGGATGATTAGAATGACTTTCACAGTTAATTTTTGTTACCCATGATTTTCTCCTGAGCTGCCTTCTGTATAAAGTACAACACTTATTATATATCTCTTTTCCTTACTCTCTCATTATAATACTTCTGAATTGCTGAGAGAGAAATCTAATTGGCCCATTTCATTTTATACCAGTTGTACAGGTCAAATGTTCTTCATTTTAATAAAGAGGAAATTCTGTTAAGCTGAGAAAATTTGGTATATTTTAAGCTGTTAATTTCCATTAACCTTGAAACTCTATTCTCTCAAATTAATGTAACATAAAATGTGGACATAAATTTTTGCTGTAAGAAGCTATTCTCACTGTGGGCAGTGGTATGGTGTCAGGAGCATGCTTCCTTCTTTTAAAATACAGTGGTACTAACTGAGCTCTGTGGATCTCTTCTGATGTCTTTGGGAAGGATCATTAACTGAACACCTTAGGATCCATTTTTAACTGTATTGATAGTTTAAACTGGTAATTAGGTAAATATTCTCATTAGTTGCACTTTTTTTTTTTTTTGTATTTTTCAGTAGAACAACCACAGATGTCTAAAATAGTCTCAAACGTATTTTAGGAAGTAGGACTAATGGTGGTGGTGGTGGTGGTTGGTGATAATGTACGTAATTGTGGCAGCAGTGGCAGTTGCTTACATTGTGTCAGACAGTTTTCTAAGACTTCATGGATTCATTCACTTAATCCTCTCAACAACTTTCTGGGCTTAATATTATTATCACTTCCATTTTTTAGATGAGGAAACTGAGGCACAAAGCTTTTATATCATTAACAATTGGCAGTGTTGGATTACAAAATCAGGCAGTCTGGTTCCAGAGTTTCCTGTCAATTTCTACCATGGCTTCTCGAAAAGTTATTTACTCTCACATAATCCATTAGTAAAAACATGTAAGAAAGAGGTTCTGTTCTCTTAAAGATAAGGAGTAAAGATCCCTAATTCAACTTTCAGATACAATTTGGCTAACATAGTATTAGCATTTCATACTTGTTCTTTAATTTTCTTTTTTATCTTTATAATTGAACATGTAGTATTGGCTTAAGTGTATTGTGCTTAAGGATAAAGCATCATTGCTTTATTATTTGTAATTGATTTCCGTCTTTGATTCGGTTATATTTATTTTAAAATATATTTTTACTGATTTCAGAAAGGAGTGGAAAGGAAGAGAGAGATAGAACCATCAGTGATGAGGGAGAATCATTACTCGGCTGCCTCCTGCATGCCCCACACTGGGGATTGAGCCTGCAACCCAGGCATATGCCCTGTCTGGGAATCAAACCATGATCTCCTGATTCATAGGTTGACTGAGCAATACTGGCTGGGCTCAGTTATATTTTTGATACCTAATTTTTTTGGTGGTATTGTTTTTTATTTATTTTTATGATATGATAAAGGCACTCATAGGAATTTATCAAGGATAATGAAACATTTGTCTAGAAAGATATTTACACACTAGGAGCCCAGTGCATGAATTTGTACACCTTGAAAGGAGCTGTGGGCTGTGAAGCTGTAGTGGGCACAGCGGTGGATGTTGGCCCATCCTCTGCACCTTCACCTAGTCCCTCCCACTGTGGACCTTGGTCCCCTGTCTGCCAGCAGCCCCGCTCCTGCTGCCGCTGCTCCCATACACTGATAGCCCCGCTTGCACCCGCTGCCAGCATGGAGCCATTGGGGCTTGCACCAGCAGCAAGTGTGAACTATGGCTGCTTCCTTGATCACCCCTCAGGAGCAGGGGGAGTGGAGAAGCCCTCAGGGGTGATCTGGGCTGGCAGCCACCACTTGCATCAGTGGATGGCACCAAGTGATCAGGACCAGCACTGGGCACTGGCAGCTGGTGCGAGTGGCAGCTCTGATGTTAGCTGCAGGTGTGAGTGGGACTGACATCGGCAGTGGGTGCAAGCAGTGGCTCCAGTGCCAACAGCAGTGTGAGCAGAGCCATTGCTGGCAGTGGGTGCAAGAGGTGGCTGTGAGCCCTGATCACCTCTCAGGAGCAGGGGAGGGTGGAGAAGCCCTGAGGGGCGATTGGGACAAGCAGCCGCTGATCGCACCTGCTGATGGTGCCAAGCAATCAGGGCCAGTGCTGGCAGCTGATGTGAGCGGTGGCTTCGGCACTGGCAGTGGGTGCAAGCAGGGCTGGAGCCAGCAGCAGGTGCGAGCACTGGGTAGGACAATGGCGTGCGGCAGCAAAGAATTCTCATTAACCACCAGAGGCTTGTTCTGATGACAGCAAACTGCATTATGCCTTGTTCTGGTGCCCCCACTCACCTGCACTCACCTGCTCTACCATCCTACCATGGCTGACACCTGCCATGTTCTGTGCGTGCCTCCTGGTGGTCAGCACATATCATAGCAACTGGTTGTTTGGTTGTTCCGCCATTCAGTTTATGTGCATATTAGCCCTTTATTATATAGGATAACATCCTATCTAATAAAAGAGTAATATCCAAATTGACCGTATCTCTGCTACACTCACAAGCCATGCCCACCAACCATGCCCACCAGCCAATCAGAGCAAGTATGCACTTAACCCAACCAAGATGGCTACAGCCACTGAGAGTACAGGAGAGAGGCCTGGGTTGCCCCTGGTGATGGAAGAAGCCAAATTTTCAGCAAAGCCTGGCCAGCAGAGGTTAAGACAACAAAGTTTCAATGGCTGTGGGAGCAGAAGGTTTGGCTCTGCTTCAGGGTACAAAGTTTCAATTGTAGAAAATAAATAAATAAATCCCAGATACCAGGGCCTCCACTTAGGTTGCTAGGGGAGAGGGGGGTCATCCTCAGTCCAACCTGCGCCCTCTCTAATCTAGGACCCCTTGGGGAATGTCCAACTGCTGGTTTAGGCCCGATCCTCACAGGGACATCCCTAAACCAGCAGTGAATATCCTTCTCGCAATCTAGGACTACTGGCTCCTCACTGCTCATTTGTCTGCCTGCCTGAGCATCCCTAACCTCTCTGCCTGCTTTCCTGATAGCCCCTAACCCTTCTGCCTGTCTGCTTGATCTCCCCTAACCACCTCTGCCTGCCTGCCTAATTGCCCCTAACCACCTCTGCCTACCTAACTGATCATCCCTAACTGCCTCTTCCTGCCAGCCTGATTGCCCCTAACTGCCCTCTCCTGCCAGCCTGATCACCCCTAATTACTCCCTTGCCAACCTGATCACCCTTAACCCCCTCTGCCTCAGCCCCTGCCACCGTGGCTTTGTCCGAAAGTTCCAGACAACAGGATGATGTTCAGTCAACCTGGTTTAATTAGCATATTACCCTTTTATTAGTATAGATATATTTTATTGATTTTTATTTATTTATTTATTTTTTATTTTATTTTTTTTTACAGAGAGGAAGGGAGAGGGATAGAGTTAGAAACATCGATGAGAGAGAAACATTGATCAGCTGCCTCCTACACACCTCCTATTGGGGATGTGCCTGTAACCAAGGTATATGCCCTTGACTGAAATTGAACCTGGGACCTTTTAGTCTGCAGGCTGATGCTCTATCCACTGAGCCAAACTAGTTAGGGCTATTTTTATTTTTAAAATCTTTATTGTTGAAAATATTATGTGTGTTCCCTTTTTCCCCCCATTGACGCCTTCTAGCTCACCCCCACAAATTCACCATTTTAAAGTGAACAGAATTAAAGAACATGTACGAAATGTGTGTCAACCACCTCTTCTACCAAAACATTTCATCACCCCCAAAGTCATTTATTGTTCTCTTTTAAATCCTTGGCAACTATCAGTCTATTTATGTTCCTATGAACATACCTAGTCTGGATATTTCATATAAACAAAGTCATACAATAATAACCTTTCTTTGTATGACTTCTTCCACTTAGTGTAATGTTTTTGAGGTTTTTATGATTGTGCCATGTATCAGTACTTAATTTCATTTTATGGCTCAGTAATATTTCATTGAATGTATATACCACAATTTGCTTATCCATACATGTATTGATGGACATTTAGGCTTTTCCAACTTCCTGTTGTGATTAGTGCTGCTATGAACATTTGTAAACAAGAATTTGTTTTGAGTTCCTGTTTTCAAATCTTTAGGGAATACATCTAGGAGTGCAATTACTGCCTTATACAGTAATTCTATGTTTAACATTTTGAGGAACTACCAAACTGTTTTCCACAGCAGCTGCATCATTTTTCATTCCCACTAGCAATGCTTGAAAGTCCTGATTTTTCCACATGCTCACCAATGCCTGTTATATTTTGTTTTTGTATTATTGCCAACCAAGTGAATATGAAGTAGATCACAGTATAGTTTTGCTTTTTATTTCTTTAATAACTAGATGTTGAGTATATCTTCCTGTGGTTGTTGGCCATTTGTATATTTTCTTTGGAGATGTGTCTAGTTAAGTCCATTGCCCATTTTGTTCATTTTGTTTTGTTAATCCTCACCTGCGGATTCCATTGATTTTTTTTTTTTTTTTGAGGGGTGGGGGAGAATGAAAGACAGGAGTAGGGTGGGGGAAGAGACAGGGAAAGAGAAAGAAAGAAATATCGATGTGAGAGAGACACATCAATTGATTGCCTCCTGCATGTACCCCAACTAGGACTGGGTATTGTGCCTGCAAACAAGATACGTGCCCTTGACTGTAATTGAAACTGGGACCCTTGAGTTCATGGCCAATGCTCTAATCACTGAGCCAAACCAGCTAGGGCCATTGCAAATTTTTAAAATTGTAAGTGTTCTTGATATTAGACCATTATCAGATTCACATATATTTTCTTTTATTCCATAGTTAAATTTGGAAAATTTTTTTGTTTACATTTAATATAATTATATGTTTATTGTTTAAGCTCCTAATATATTTTGAAATTTTTGTTTCTGTTTTATTTTGACTTTCTTAATTTTCTTTTTTCTTTTTAGATTAAACTAGAGGCCCAATGCACAAAATCTGCACTGGTAGGGTCCCTAGTGGCTGCCGGCTGCTGGCCTTGGCCACCATTCCTCCTTTTCCCCAGCTGGCCCCAACCCCTGGTCAAACTTCCGGACAATTCCTAATCAAGGAGACAATTTGCATCCTACCCTTTTATTATATAGGATGATATATTGCCATTTGTTTAGTGTTTTTTTCTAAAAATTATACAAATTTATTAAAGTCTACTGCTAGTTAACATTTTATTCTGCTCTGAAACAATGTAAGGATTTTAGAACATGTTATTAACTCTATTCTCACCTATCTACATGTTACCTTTATGTTGTGTTGCAATTCTTTCAGTTTTTGTTTTTCCTAAAAGGTCTTTGTTTTTACCTTCATTTTTGAAAGATATATTTTGCTGCTACAGAATTCTAGGTTGAAACTTTCTTCCAGCATGTTGAAGAAGATAATATTTCACTCTCTTTTGCCTCCTATTCTTGTTAGTAAGAAGTTATGTTTTGATTTAATGGTTCTTTGAAGGCAAACTTGTAAAGTATCTGCTGATAAGATTTTCTTTATATCTTTGGTATTTGGCCATTTAGTAATATGATGAGTTCTGGATAAGAGTTTATTTTTCTTGGGAATTATTTGAGCTTCTTGTGTCTTTGGATGGATGTCTATTACCTGTTCTAGAAAATTCTCATCCAGAATCTATGTATCCTATTGCTCTCTCTAATTCTTCTAGGGTCAAGAAGTTATTTTATATATATATATATTTCTTATTTTATCCCCCATGGCTCCAAAATTCTCTATTTTTTTACTACATTTTTGTTAATTTCTTCCATTATATTTTGATAATTTTCTTCTTAGCTGTTTAAGTTTTAAATTTTAATTGTAAGAATTTTTTTTTTTTTAGGGTACTGCACCAAATATGTTCAATCACTTCTTACACTTTTCACTTTACTATTTTTAGCCTTATTTTTCAAATTTCTTTAAACATGTAATCAGAGTTATTTTATAATCTGCTAATTCTATTATTAGGAGACTTAGCCTTATTTTTCAAATTTCTTTAAACATGTAATCAGAGTTATTTTATAATCTGCTAATTCCATTATTAGGAAACTTTGCCGATTGTTCCTTTTTTTTTGTTTTGTTTTTATCTGCCTGTTTTAGCTTAGAGCAGATTGTTGTTTTTGTTTTTTTCCTATGTATATTTGACCATTCTATGTTTATTGACCTTTAGAAATTATTACTGGAAATTCTTTCAGATCTCAGATAAAAATGTTATTCTTCAAGTTGATTGGTATTTTCTTTTATCCAGAGCCAGGCTATCACTTGATTTGGCCTACATGTCGATGTATAGTTTGGCCTATAGCCATGTCTTAGAGATTTTGTTTTTTTTTTCTATATCTTTCCCTTCCCTACTTTGTACAGCACTAAGGAAGCTCTGGGGGTGGGACCATTATTTCCAGTTACCTTACTCCTAAGTGTGGGGAGAGTCTCCTGATTCCTAACTAAACAGGACTTGGCCTTTTTCTTCTGCCTGCTGGATGTAGAAGCCCTTAAAATAAAACCTCATGTTCATTAGCTTGAACATATGTTACATTGTTGATATTAATAGAATTTGGGGGTATAGTTTTCTGGTAGCGAGGCATGCATGTGTATACACTATGGTTCAAATATAAATTAAGCATTTCTTTATACTAAATTTGCTAGTACATTGGTACTTCATTGGATCATTCTTTGCTCATGTATTTGTCTTGTTAAATGCCTTTAAATAATCTATGAATATAGTTATAAAATCAACAAGTTACTAGTATTTGTTGTTTGCTATTGTTGGCAATGTTTTCTAATGTAAAAATGTTTAAGCTTATGTGCATATACACACATTCATACATATATACATACAAAGATAATAAGTGATTCTGTATGTTGCTAGTAGCATGTTAACTTCAATATACCTATTTTGTTCCTTTTTATTTGATAGATGAGCTCTAGGGTCTTCTGTTTAAGGTTAGAACACTGGGGATCATCAGATATAAAGGACAGTGATGGCCAGGATATATGTAAGTTTTGAAACTATGAATATATTTTTTGAAAAGATTGAAAGAACTTGAAATTTTGCTTGAAAAAGAGATACTTGGGGGAAAAAGCATTGCTGTTTTCACATGTTTGAAATGATACTTGATACAAGATGAAGCAGATTGTTTGATATTTTACAATTAGTGAAAGATGCACATAAACCTTTCCCTAATTTCCACACTTCACTTTGAAAATCCCAGGAAACTGTATTTTGGAGACAGTTAATCTGAGTGATTGTTCATGGTCTGCAGTAAGCAAGTAGACATCTCAGTTTCCTCAACTACTTTTCATGTGAGAACAAAGATAATTAAGGATGGACACTGTCTTTTAATGTTGCATTTTCAGTGCCTAGTAAGCACCTGGTACATAGTAGAAGTTCAAATATTTGTTGAATCAGTGCATTGAATACAGGGCGGTGCCACCACCTAGACTTGGCACTGCCCCAAAACGACTGTGCCCAAAGCTCGAAAGTTAGCGTGTTAGGGTCTGTACCACTACTATTGAGGTCTGCTGCCTTCCTCCCTTCCTTTCACTTTTCTCCATCAGCCACTCTGACACAGTGTTGGGGCACTTTAAATTTAGAAATCTTATTTCACATAGCTGCTGGATATATAAATAAGCTAGAACAATAATCACCACAACATACTTCTGAACTTCAAAAGAAATTTGAACATCATTTTTATAAAACACTCTAGGAAGGTAATCAAGTTAAATGGGAGCCAAAAAATAATTTCCACACTTTACTTTGAAAATCCCAGGAAACCATATTTACAATGATGTGAAGGCACTCTGATTAGATTAAAATTGGCCTTGCCAGAAATCCAATTTTTTGGAGTAAATTTAAGACTTTGTAAGTTACTCTAAGTTGAAGTTACTTTATCAGAGTAGAAAAATAAGTGAGATTAAAAAAAAAAAATCTAAGGATTCTAAACCTTAATAAATATGAAATCTAGTATTTCAGAACAGTAAATGGAGATACTGAACAGTTGGGTCAAGAGGAGGAGAAAGTTCAGGAAGGGACCTGGTTGGAGTATTGGTGTTCTAGACTGTCTTCTGGAAATAACTTCTCTCTAGAAAATGTTGTTCTAGGGGTGACCTGTAATTAAGTGACTTTGAGTTATCTGCCTACCTGCTCTATAAATTGAGACCATGAACAGATATCACCTGGCTGGATAGTCCCATTGTTTTTCCTGGTAATCTGCATTCAAAGTATGTGACTCATATTTTCAGGTACTATAAAGTTAATTTTCTATAATCCTATCAAATAAAATAGTAATGTGCAAATTGACTGTACCTCTGCTTCACCCACAAGCCACGCCCACCAGTCAATCAGGAGTGAGTATGCAATTTAACCCAACCAAGATGGCTGCAGCCATGGAGCGAACAAGAGACTTGGGTTTCCCCAGCAATGGAGGAAGCCAAACTTCCCACACATCCTGGCTGGCCCAGGCCTCCACTAAGGCTACAAAGTTTCAATTATAGAAGATAAATAAATCCCAACAAAAATTATGGCAATCTCAGAGCTGGAGAGAACAAGAGGCTAGAGTTGTCCTCGTCAGTGGAGGAAGCTAAGCTTCAGCAGCCCTGGCTGGCCCAGGCCTCCACTCAAGGCTACAAAGTTTTAGTTATAGAAGATGAATAAATCCCAACAAAAATGGCTATGGTTACGGAGCAAGCAGGAAGCTTGGTTCCACTCAAGGCTACAAAGTTTCAATTATAGAAGATAAATAAATCCCAGATACCAAGGCCTCTGCTTGGGTTGTGGGGGGGAAGGGGGGACATGGCCGGCCTGCAAACCATCACAGGCCCCTCGCCTAGGCCACCCTTTGCTCCAAAAGAACCCCCACATTGATCTGGGACACCCTTCAGGGCAAACCAGCCGGCCCCCTCCCGTGCACCAGGTCTCTATCATATCTAATAAAAGAATAATATGCAAATTGACCATCATTCCAACACAAAATAGCTTCCCCTGTGTGATCAAAGATGGCTGCCCCCATGTGGATACAAAATGGCTGCCACAAGATGGCCAGCAGTGGAGGGCAGTTGGGAGGGAGCAGGTATGCAAGGAAGGGCAGTTAGGGGTGACTAGGCCAGCAGAGGAGGGAAGTTGGGGATGACCAGGCCTGCAGGGAAGGGCAGTGGAGGGGAGAGCCGTTGGAAGGGACCAAGCATGCAGAGGAGGGCAGTTAGGGGTGACCAGGCCTTCAGGGGAGGGCATTTAGGGCCAAACAGGTTGGCAGGGGGAGTGATTAGATGTTGATCAGGCTGGCAGGCAGAAGCAGTTAGGGGCAATCGGGAAGGCAGGCAGGCAAGCAGTTGGGACCCAGTAGTCCTGGATTGTGAGAGGGATGTCTGACTGCCCGTTTAGGCCCAATCCTACTGGGCTTAAGCCCAATTAGTAGGATTGGGCCTAAACGGACAGTCAGACATCCCTCGAGGGGTCCCAGATTGGAGAGGGTGCAGGCTGGGCTGAGGGACACACACCCCTGTGCATGAATTTCATGCATCGGGCCTTTAGTATAATATAATAGTTATGGTTCCAGCCTCCAAAGTGTAACAGATAACTTTTTGCCTTTGGTGTAAAATCAGAATAAAAATATTTGGGTGTGAATGTGAAATATATTAAATCTAGAAATATATTTCCGGTGGTTTATTCATTCACTTAGCAAACGTTTGTTGAGTCACTGCGACAAGCCATTCACTGAACTAATTGCTGGGAAGAGAGCAATGTGACCTCTCACCTCACTTCCTTCAGATAGTTGTTCAAATATCACCTGATCGTTTCATAAAAATAGTATTACAGCCCTGCCTTTCACTCTTCCTTCCTTCTCACTCTGCTTACTAAAACTCCATATCACCACCATCTCTTACACTAATCATTTCTTGTTGAACATTTGCCTGTCGCTGTTGAAATGTAGAACAGGAAGTTTATTGGTTCATGACTTTTTTCTTAAAACAGAACAGTTTCTGGCATGTATACTTTATGAATATATATGATACAGGTTCTGGCTTCAACAAGCTCCTACTCTGGTGGTGGATGAAAGTACAGAATAATTACATGAGTGCAAAATCTGTATGTACAGTTGTTACAGGAATCATCTAATCATCAAGAAAGGGCTCTCAGGTGGGCTGTCCTTTGTGATGTTGACAGATTAATAGGAGGATTTTATCAGGAAGAAGGAAAAGCAGTATTCCAGAACAGACATCACATTTACCTAGATTGAGAGGTAGAACTTGGGGATGGACTGTGTGTCACTAGTTAAGGATAATTTGTGGAGGGTTATGTTTAGCTTTTCTGGCGTGAATAAATGGATATGAATGAATGGATAGATGGAAGTGGCATTAACTGAAGGATTCTGGAGGGGAAACATACCCACCTCTTCTGGAGAAATGAGTTTAGTTTGGGATAAGTTGCATTTCAGATGCTTTTAGAATGTTCAGTACTTCAGAATTTGGGTGTGAAGCTCATAAGGGTTGAAAGTAGATCTGGAAGTCATCATTATATGTTACTAGAGGCCTGATGCACAAAATTCATTCATAGATAGGGTCCCTCGACCTGGCTGGAGATCAGGGCTAATCTGTGGGGCAACCAGTGGAGTGAGTGGGGCCCCTTGCTGGTATCTACTTTGGCTGGCCTGGGGCCTTCAGCCTGGGGGCAGCTCCTGCATTCAGCATCTGCATTGCGCATCATAGCATTCTGCTGTTTGGTCAATTTGCATATTAGGCTTTTATTATATAGGATAATTAAGTCCTAGGTGTAAATGGAGCCATACACAGAGAGCATAAAGACATACAGAGTAAAGATAAGACCCTAGGGAAACAACATCTGAGAGATGCTCAGGAAGAATAATCAGAAAGGAAATCTGAGGGGAATTTTAGGAAGGTATGAGGACAACCAAGAGGAGTTGGTAACTTACTAATTAAGGTGATGATTTTAAGGAGTACGTGATAACGTTTGTTATTTGTTATTGAGAACTCATTAGGATGAGGACTAAAAGGTACTGTTGGACTGGACTTGACAAGTAGCACATTGGTAAAGTTACTGAGAAGAGTTCAGTACAGTGGACAGAAGGGATGAGACAACCAAGTACGTATTAGTGGTTTGGAACATAAATTAGAGCAGTGAACCTCAATGAATATGGGAGTGGAAAATGGGCAAATGTCCCTTGGTGACATTTATCAGTGCCTGAAATCTGAGTCAGAAGGGAAGAAAATGAGGATAAATGAGTATAACTATTGTTGCAGGAAGTGTGAAATAGAAGGGATGAACAAGAACAGATGAGAGCTATGTAGAATTAATAGGAAGAAAGCTTTTTTTTTTTTTAAACATTTTGGAAACTGGTATGTCTGTGAGATCTAGAGAGAGGAATAGAGATTGACTGAGGTTTTAAACATGAGCAGAGATGATGTAGGGGAGCAAGGTCCAGAAGAAGGCTGGTAACCAAATCCTCGCCTGAGATAGGACAAGAGGAAATAAGGATGGGCAATAATTTGGGGGGAGAGGGGGGCGTGGAGCGGGAATGAGGATACAGCAATTGAGTGAAGTAAGAGACAAGGTTATCCAAATGGTGTGCAGAAATCAGAATGGAATAGCAAGTTCCAGAAGGCAACCTTGAAGGAATGGGAATTAAAATATAAGCAAGAGGCTTTAATGAATAGTGTCCAGAACTCAGCTGAACCAGGAAACTCTCAGTCAATAGGTTATGGGTAATAGCAGGCCAAGAACAAGAGCAGGCAGCACATAGTTAGAATTCTCCACAGTTAAAGTTAAGTTGACAAATTGAATGTTTTGAAAGGTCAAGGGAGAAAGGAAGTTGAGTTATTGGTGAGTTTTATTAAAATAATGATCCATGGGTAATCTTAGTTATAAAGAAAGTGATTTCTGGAGAGATACTAGTAGTCTTGGAGAATAGAGAGGGCTAAATGGATAGGAAGGTCTTGATAGAGTCGAGAAGAAAGTTTAAGGGGTTAATGCAGTGTAAACTCATTAGTCAACAGAGCAGCAAACCCGATGCTCTCGAGCTGCATGTGGCTCAGGAGCCGAAATTTGCCAGCCACTGGAATGGGTGGATGGATGGTAAAGTCAGAGATGGAAAGATAGTTGCTGGTGTTTAATTGTTATTTAAACAATTACTGTAATAATTATTTCTGGGTTTGCAGAGAAATTAAATCTAACTCAACAGGAATAACAGGGCTATGAATTTAGGTGTGATACATAGTTTCTGAAATTCCTGAAACTCTAATTTAGAGAGGAAAAAACATCAAATATTCCAGAAGGTAGATCTCAGGACTGTTTTGTTCTTTGTGGGATAATCAGCACCTGGCACATGGTAAAAGCTTAGTAAATATTTGTTGAATGAAAGGCACCCTTCTAGAGTCTTTGTTGCCCAGGTAGTTTATAATTCCAGAACATTTTGTTTCACTTCTGACACCTAGTGGTATTGTACTCAAATTACAATTAAGTGGCAGCATTTTCTTCTGTGAAGGAATTTGTACAGATCATTTGTATAACAACTGATTCTGTTTCTGAAACAAATTTCCAAGTTGTTTTGGGGCTGTTTTGCTGCTAGCTTTCCCAGTGCTATAATTTGAACCTGCCAACAGTAAATATTAATTGAGCATCTACTATATGCCAAGCACTATTTTATGTGTTGGAGATTTGCATGGAGGGTGTGTTCTATTGCATATGTGAACTCACTGAATTTGAATACATATCCTGAGCATTACATTGGGAATTTAATTTAGGATACTACTGTGATTTTATACGTGAAATCTTTCTAAATTTATTCTTCAGCTTTCAGTGCTATCATCTCAATCTCATGACTTGCTGATTTTCCTTAATGTTGAGTCAGCATTTAGGAAGCTGAACGTAGTATTGAGTTGGTTGTCTGCTTACATTATCCATCCTGAGCAGAATACTACATACTCTGGAGAACCATGGGAGATTTCCAGAGTATATAGTTGTTGTCATTCCTTTAAAAATATATATATATTCTTATTTGGTAGTGGTGCATACTGAATATTTAAAGGATTTATGAATGAATAGATGTGATATCTGGAATTTGCTTTAAAATGTTTTAGGAAAATGAAACAAATTGATAGATTTTTAATAATTAGTTGTATTCATGGGGGTTTATTCTACCTTTTTCCTTACTTTTGTGCATTGGGCATTTTCCACAGTAAAAAAAGTGGGGGGGACAATTAGATGGGTGTGGGTTGGAAGAAAGTTTATTATGATTAAGTTAGAACATGGTCTGTTTTTAAATATTTAACAGATTTCCTTATTTCATTTTTCCCTATTTGGTATTAATTGAAAATCAGGTTGAATAGAGAAAGAGTATGTTTTTGCTTATAATGCATAGAATGTGATTGAGACTTTTACAGGTGACATTCTACTGACAGTGTCCAGAGATTACTGGGATTTTGCATCTGAAGCTTCTACTAATTGTTAAAACTAGTAGATTGGAGATTTGGGAGATTTAAAGTACTAGCCATCACCCTGGAAATGGGAGCTTTATGTTAGGCAATGTGTCTCTATTAAGCTCTTAAGATAATTATGTGTGTCCATCAGTAAATCCAACCCCCACAATAAAAATTAGAAGCCTATTTTCAACAATGAAAAATACCCATTATGAAATATTTTAGGCAAACAGAAAATAGAGGGGAAAATGTAACGTCTAAATGCTTGCCACCTCTCTTTGCTATCTTAATGTTTCAGCCTCTCTCATCCATACCTCTCATACATGTCTTCCCTCACCAGAGCTCCTAGGCATAACTGACTGTAAGCATATATTTTATACTACTCTCCACATTTTTTTTCCCCTCAGAGCTAATCATGAGCCTGAATTTGGTGCTTGTTTGGGGTTTTTTTTGCTTAGTGGATCTATAATTCTTAACTTACGCTCAGTAAATTCTTCTATATGCCCCTTTTTTATTATTATGGCAATCTATTAGCCATCATGGAGAAGTAAAGTTCATTTTTTATCATTCAGACTTAACGTTGATATTACTTTAATCTTCATTACAGTTTCATTTATTTTTGGTCTGAAAATAGATATTAATTTCAGTAAGCTATTTAATTGATTTTCTTTAAATAATTGATGCCTGCAGCTCTAATATTCTATTACATGATGTGCCTCTTCAGCTTTCCACTTTGTGGAGAGTATACTTTTTCCAGGGCTAATTTATAACTCACATTGAAGCAGTTTAATTTCAACTTCCTTCTCTTATATAGAGATAGAGTTGTTGTTTTTTTATAGCAAAGAAATTAATAAATAAAATACCTAAAAAGTAACTTATAATAAAAGCAGAGAAAATTTATTCTCATTAAAAATTTTTAATAGCATGTTTGAGAACTCTGAGAGAGAAGTGGAGGGAGAAGCTTAATCTCAGTGATAGCCATTATTTTCTATTTCTTTACTTTTGGTCAAAATATGGGTATTTCTTTGTGTAATGGATATATTTTTTCAATCTGTTAAGAAATATATTTCTCCTGTACCCAGAAATATAGGATTACCTGACCTTGGCTTATTTGTTCCTCTGTGGAACTTGATTATAGGACTCTTTAATTTTGAAATAAATTAAATGTTGCAGGTATTTTTGTATTCATGATTTAAATCATCTTTCTGACTGACAAAACCCAAGGTCGAAAGATGAAGTACTCTGGATTTAGACCCTAGTCTCTTTGAAAATGAATGTGCATGTAGTTCCTGTCAACTGCAGGAAATATTTTAGTATAGTCTTTCTTACTTTTCTACCTTCTTTTCTTTAGTATTTTTTTCTTTTTTTCCTTTGGTCAACATTCTAGACTTCCCCATAGTGTGACAATTGAGGTTGTATACTACCTCAACCAGTCTTTATCCAGCCCTTGCTGTGTGATGAGCACTCTGACCCTGATCACTACTGATCTGTAAGTAGACCTTCTGAAGGTTTATCATCAGACAAGCATAGTAATAAGTAACATTTATTAAATATCTACTTGTATTGGACTTTATGTGAGCATTTTAATAAATTATCTGTTTTTAATATGAGAGAAATCTTGCTAGGTAGAAATCCTATATAATAAAAAGCTAATGTACAATTGGTCCTCATGCCCTCCCGCCCCTTCACTGGGCCGAAGGTCCTGAGGCCACACCCCTTGCCCCAGCACCTGAGCCAGGGACTTGAGGCGACGCCCCCCCACCCCTGCCGGGCACCAGGCCAGGGGACCTGAGGCTATGTCCCCTTCCCTGCAGGGCTTGACAGGGGTGGGCCAGCCAGGTCTGGGTCACATGTGATTTCAAGTTGTGTGGGGGTGGGCAGGGACTTTACTCTGAGTCCTGCGGCTTGCCCCAGACTTTGACAAAAGGGAAACTTTCATATACATTTTACTAATTTTCTTTACTCTCTGATACTTCTATTATAGAGAATGGGCAAAAAGCAATATTAAAATATTTCTTCTAGTTAATTCCATTTTAATATGCATGAATTTCGTGCACAGGGCCACTAGTAAATAAATATCTGTCTAATTGCCCTAGCCGTTTGGCTCAGTGGATAGAGCATTCGCCTGTGAACTGAAAGGTCCCAGGTTCGATTCTGGTCAAGGGCACATGCCCAGGTTGTGGGCTCGATTCCCAGTGGGGGACTTGCAGGAGGCAGCCAATCCACCATGATTCTCATCATGGATGTTGCTATCTCTCTCTCCCTCTTCCTTCCTCTCTGAAATCAATAAAAATATTAAAAAAATAAATTAAAAATTCACTTAGAGATATGGTTGCCTAATAAAATACAGGAGACTATGGATTGCATTTAAATTTCTGATAGGTAGCTAATAATTTTCAATACAAGTATTGTGGAATCTGGAAATCCTACTTGGAAAATAAGTGGTGAAGCCGAGATTTTAAACTATATAGTCAGGTCATAGAGCCCACGCTCTGACTTACTTACTGCATGGTACTGGAAATGGAGTATAAAAATCATGTCTACCTGTTTGTTTATCCAATGTTTGCTTTTTTTTGTCCTCTTGTTTAAATCTTTACTAATTGTATATTAAATAGCATAAAATGAAACTTTGTCTGTACTTGGTCATTTTAGTCATTCTTGTCCATGTAAGATTATTGTATTTTTACTTTCTTTTTCTCAAATATAGAAAGATTTAATTACATTTGGGTGCTAAAAGGAAACATTTTCCTTTTCTTTTGATAAGGTCAAGGAAATGACACATGAATAAGGTATTTAAACTGTCCTTTGTGTTCTTTAAAAAAAACAAAAACGAGAAATTATAAAATACAGATGTAGAATTGAAGAGACTTGTTAAGAATTGCCAGGGATGCCATCTAATGCTGCCAAATTGTCATACGGAAGTGAGGAGTCATTTTTTTCTGGAGAATTGCCAGAATTCAGGATCAAGCTTAGTTTTTCATATCTAGAAACTGATTTAAAAAAAATTAAGACACAAGAGATTGAATAATATACTTTAAACTTGATACCATGGCTTTCCAATTTCAGTAGAATTGCAAAGAGCAAATATTAAAAAGAAGACACTGTTCAAATTAATGAACCAAGTGTTTAACTCAAGACTTGGAGTTAAAGAATATGGAAATTGAGGAGACATATTTTGTAGTGACCCAGCCTGTAATTAATAGATATCTGTGGGAAAATTTTTCTGTGGTATAGATGATATCTAGGTAGTAATAGCAAGTCAGAATTTTGGAGAAAGTCCAGAAAGGAAAGCCCAGGAAAAAGAATCAAAAGTATAGGTTTCAGCAGATATAATAGTACTTGCTATAGGATTGGGCTCTTTTTTAGTCTATTTCATATATCATTTGGTCTATTCACATGTTTTCAGACATAGCATATTGAGGAACTTGTCATTGGCAAAGTGTCATTTTTTTTTTTTTTTACACAAGTAGTCATTGCAAAATTAGCATTTCCTTTATGGAATTTAGAATCAAATTATTTTATTTTATTTATTTTTAAAATATATTTTTATTGATTTTTTTTACAGAAGGGAAGGGAGAGGGATAGAAAGTCAGAAACATCGATGAGAGAGAGACATTGATCAGCCGCCTCTTGCACGCCCCTACTGGAGTTGTGCCCGCAAGCAAGGTACATGCCCCGACCGGAATCAAACCTGGGACCTTTCAGTCCACAGGCCGATGCTCTATCCACTGAGCCAAACCAGTCTCGGCTGAATCAAATTATTTTAGACTACATCTAGTCAGTATAAGTAAAATTTTCTATCAAAAATTTCAAAAGTCACTACATTGCTATTCAGCCAACTTTTTACTATTTTGTAGAATTCATTAATGGTCATCGATTTTAAATAATTAAGTCTGGTGTTATCATCTTTGGAACACAGTAGACTAGAAAACATTCATAAGAAAAATGTTCTTTCTTTTTATTGTATAAATTTTTTCATGCAAGCAATGACCTGATACAACAAAACTTAATAAACTTAAAAAAGTCTCAAGCCAGGAGAAAATAGATGGTTTACCTAATGCCACATGTTGTAAAGGCTGAGTTGGCCAGCAAGAGACCTAGTCTGATTACCAATTTGATTAGAAGTATTTGTATCCTTTCTAATTAATTGTAAGTGGACTGTCTACTTGTTTTCCGTAAAGCTTGACAAATGAATAAGTAATTCAGTTCCTTTTGAAGCAGCATGGAGCACCATGTTCACATTCCAACCCGGGTTCAAATCCCTGCTCTCTTTGCAAGCAGTCAGTCTCTGCTTCTTCATTAGTACAGTATGGTATTGGGATCACAGCGCTCATCGTAAAGACTTGTGAGAATTAATAAGTTTATTCATTAATTGAATAATGACTTACAGAATGCCTGCTCTGTGTCAGGTTTTGTCATAGGTGTCATGGATATCAGGGACCATGATAAAATCCTGCTCTGCAATTTAGTGGGAGAGATATACAACCAATATGTAAGCAAATAAAAATGTAATTTCAGGTAATGAGTGATAGCTTTTATAAAAGAAAATAAAGCATGGCATATATAGAAAAATTCCCCCATCTTTTTTAAAAAAAACTTTTTCAAAGTATAGCTTCTTTTTCTTTTTTTAAAAAAATTTTTAAATATATTTTATTGATTTTTTTACAGAGAAAAAGGGAGAGAGATAGAAAGTCAGAAACATCAATGAGAGAGAGACATCGATCAGCCGCCTCCTGCACGCCCCTACTGGGAATGTGCCCGCAAGCAAGGTACATGCCTCCAACCAGAATCGAACCTGGGACCTTTCAGTCCACAAGCTGACGCTCTACCCATTGAGCCAAACTGGTCTCGGCAAAATATAGCTTCTTGATTCACCAATTAACACATTGCTATGTTTGCTTTAACTATGTTTGCGTCTGGGTGTGTGGGTATCTTGGTTTATTTTTCCCCCTCAAATCATTTGAAAATAAAATTGCAGATATAATTAGTCCCTAAGTACTTTAAGAATTAGGACATTCTTCTATGTAGTAGGAATTGGACTATTACTAGTTCTCTTTTTTCTCTTAAATCTCATGGAGAAAGCAGTTATGGCTGTCTGTCATACCTGTCATAGCTAATCAGAAGTGACAAAAAGATTTACAATATTTTCATGTTACCTGAATGTAGAGAGAAGGCTGTATGCAATTTCCTTAGGAAGATATCTGATATATATTTAATGTAGATTTATAGTATTTAAAATTGGATGAGATATTTTGAAAAGTATTTTGTGTTTTTATAATCATTCAAAATTTTAATTATTGAGAACATAAAAATATGACACGCATCCTCATTTAAGCTGTATGCAAAGAAGAGTGGAAATATACATTTACCGAGGAATTACTTTAATTACATGCCATGCCAAGAGCATTCTAATGTTACCAGATTTAGTTTTCTGAGAACCTCTTGAAGAGTATAAAAACATAGAATAATTATCTATATTATAGGAAAAATATTACTTTCTGTAAAAATGTTTACTTAATTGCCATTAAACTATCAAATAACAAAATAAGGATTTGAGTCCATATCTACTGGCTTCTAAAACACAAGCAATTTTCACTACACCCTGTTGTTTTTTTAATACTTGAGTTAGTCATTCACTAATTAGGAAGACTTCTTTCAGAGTAAATAACTAAGTATGAAGTATGTAAGGGAGCTATTGATCAATATTCCTTTCCTGGGAACCTCCTTTTGGGCCACTTTTGTGATATACCATGATAATAAAAATTCAGTTTTATATGGCAATTATTATGAATTCTTTATATTTGCGTCCAATAATTTTCTGCCTTGCATTGCTATTTAACAAATATTATTCTATTACTCCATACATGTGTCTGTCAGATTCTTCTTTAAGGTCAGGGCTATGATTCTCAAACTAGAGTGTGTTTCACAGTCAACTCCGTTTCCGATTCAATAGATCCGGGGTGGGGTCCAAAAGTTTGCACTTGTAATGCATTCCCTGATGAGAGTAATGCTGCTGATCTGGGACCACTCTGAGAACCATTGTCTCCTGTTTTTTGTGTATGTTTCCCTTTTTCTACTTACGATAATGCTTATCATTTGGCTTAAATGTCCTCTTATCTGTGAATTTTTCCTTGGCTTCTAATTTACTGAATCTGTTAGTTGGTCTCAAATATTAGTAGTGTAAGGGTCATCTGGAACACTTCTTGTCCCAGCAGATTTCTGATTGGATCCAGAACACTGGTTTTTAGCAAGCACTGTGATGGTTAATGGACAGCAATTTATGAAACACTTGACTCACAGTGGTGATCATGAGCTCCTCGTAGTCAGGACTGTATGTGTTTTATACTACACTGAGTGGCCAGATTACTATGATTTCTGAACACATAATAATCTGGCCACTCAGTGTATATCCTATATAATAAAATGCAAATTGTCCACCAGTAGTTTGACCAGCAGGCAGGCCAGCCAACCACTCATGTCCGTTCCCTCTGGCCAGGCGGGCCAGACCCCACCCATGCACAAATTCATGCACCAGGCCTCTAAAAAAAATATATATATATATATATATATATATATATATATATATATATTATACACACACACACACACACAAACACTGAGAGGCTAGATTATTATGTGTTGAGAGATCATAAAAATCTGGCCACTCAGTGTATAGTGCCATTCTTTGTTTGTATGTTTCTTTCACACCAGAATCCTTAAGGGGGAAGGACTGTGCCTTATACGTTGTTATAACTTAAAGCTTATTTAGCACAAGGCAAGGTTAAAAATTGGTAGTGAGTAGTGCCTGTGTAATCTACCTGTGACCTTGGAGAATTTACTTAATCTCTCTGAGCCTCAGTTTCCTCTTTTTATGCAATGGTGATAGTAATACTTACTTGCTATGGGAATTAGCTCTCAGGTGTGCACAGTACTTAGTATAGTAATTTACATACAGAATGTACCCAGTAAATGGACACTTATTACTATTGTTTTATGGAAGAAGCAAAATAATCGTTTGAATTAGTGAAAACTCCTAAATTATGATTTTAGCATACAAATTTAGGGTATATATTTAAAACCCATTCAAAGTCATTAATTATTTCAATTAAATTACATTTTACATTTTGATATTTCAGTAAAATATTGTGAAATTAAACTATGCCTTGGGCTTTATTTTCTCTCCATAGGAAAACAAAGAAACCGCTTGGAACCAATGGATACCATATTTGTTAAGCAGGTTAAAGAAGGAGGACCTGCTTTTGAGGCCGGATTATGCACAGGTGCTGATATGCTTCTTTACACAACACTTTTTTATTTTTATTTTTCACTTCATTTTTTTTCTTCCTCCATATTTCACTTCCTAATTTTTCCTTAGTTGTACTTTTGCCTGTTTTTGCCTTTTCTTCACATCTATTATTACTATTTTTTGAAACCTAATTGATTATTTCTTGGTACCAAAATAGATGGGTTTGAACAGAAATAACTTAATGTAAATTATAAATTATGAGCAGTTTGGGTTACCACTCAGATAATGGACTATCAGAGGCCCTTCTAAAGAACCTATTTTACATTTCATTTTTAAAAAAATGTATTTTTATTGATTTCAGAGAGGAAGAGAAAGGGAGAAAGAGATAGAAAATATCATTGGTGAGAGAATCATTAATCTGGTGCCTCCTACACTCCCCACACTCGGTAGTGAGCCCCCAACTCAGGCATATGCTCTGACCAAAAATCATTCCGTGACCTCCTTGTTCATAGGTCAACCACTGAACTATACCAGCCGGGCTGCACAGATTTTATTTTGACAACACTAGGCAGGCTGGACACATACATTCATTTTGACAAAAGATTACGAGGTAGGAAAATGATGAAGATATTTGTTGACATAATTGAAATAATCTTATTGGATCTCCTAGTTCTGAAAGTACCTCACCTGAATTAATTAATTTGCACCACAAAGTAGCTTAACTCTTTAATGCAGTGCAAGCCTAGCCTCATCTGTAGGTATCAGTGAATATAATTTGATAGCTATTTGTTTAAAATGTTTTGTGATTTTAATAAAAACTAAGTAGAGATTTCATTTATATTCTTGCACACTGTAAAAAAGTTATTTTCTCTTGTTTTTGAATATAAAATAATTTAAAATGGGTATTAGTAAAAACTATCTTTTATTAGTTTTGAATAACATGTATTTTTAGCTACAGATAAATTGCAAATATCAGTAATGAGTGTCATTAGCTACCTTTATTACTCACCTTAATTGTCTCTTTCATCACACTTAAAGTAAGCCTAATTTCAATATCATTGATAGGTATAATGTGCATGTGAGTGCACATATAGGATTCCATTTCCAAGAAGGTACCACCCATCACATTATAAGCCTCACAAGGTTGAGAAGATGAAATGGAGATATTGTGATAAGCACATACAAGGGACATTTTTTCCTTTATTATTATTTTTTTTTGCTAGTCCTTTTTCTCCCAGTCTTTTCCTTTCCCCTGAGTTTTTTCTGAGTATTTGCAAATGTCTGTTTCCCTATTAAAATGAAGAACACATTAAACCATACTCATATTTCAGTTCTGTCATTCAGTGCTAATCAATAAACTAAATAGATTGGGAGAATACTACAACTAAATAAGCTGTATAGAATTAGACACCAAGGTACTAAAACAGTTGTTTAAGTTTATTGAATAATGTTTCTCTATTGTAAATGACAGAGTAAACAGGAAAACTACAACTCAGAAAATAGCTGATAGAGGCATAAATAGTAGGGCTATGGTCACTCAGTGACTATATCTTTTGAGTTACTTAAATTCTTCAATGACTAGACCTCTTAATTAAAACATGGCTAGCCTATATAATAAAAGGCTAATATGCAAATTGTCCCCTCACCTGGGAGTTCAACCAGGGGGCGAGGCTGGCCAGCCAAATGCCCACAACCCCTCCCCCGGATAGCCCCCACCTGTGCATTAATTTGCGCACCAGGCCTCTGGTATTTCATAAGAAGCCAGATATATTAAAGTTTAGATTTATTTTTAATGAGCAATGATACATTAAGAAATAAGTATGTTACTCAAGGCATATTTCAAAAGTATTCAGAAGTGACTTTTTTTAGAAATTCTTCATGTGATTTTTTTTTAAATCTTCTTTGAAGGTGACCGAATTATAAAAGTCAATGGAGAAAGTGTTATTGGAAAGACCTATTCCCAAGTAATTGCTTTAATTCAGAACAGGTAAGATTCTTGAAATACAATTAATTTTGCCAAAGATGGGTTTTGTAAATCAATGGAGCAAGTAGATTGAATACAACATTGTACTTCTGTCGGAAATTGGTGTGATGTGGAGATGTGGAACTTTCTCTTAAAGTAGATAATGCACTTGGGAGTTGTCAGGAAGAAACTCCAGAGGATAACTTAGTTGGTAGCTTTGATTTGACTGTTTTATCAAACATGTGATTAAAATCCTTTAGAGTCTAACAGGCATGCACTTTAGATTTTCTAAGTTTTCCACTTTTATTTGAAGTGACAAGTGTTAATTTATTTACAAAAATATATAAATAAATGCATTCACAATTGATTTTAAAACCTCTTACTGCCCTGGTTTGTGTGGGCACATCCCATGCACCAAAAGGCTGGTGGTTTGATTCCCTGTCAGAGCACATACCCAGGTTGTAGGCTCGATCCCCAGTAGGTGGGGCAAATGAGGCAGCCGATCAATGTTTTTATCTCTCTTTCTCTAAAATCAATAAAAATTTATTTAACAAACAAACAAAACCTCTTAATCTTTAAATAGCTTATTGAATAATATTCCTTGGTTCAAATTTATTCATTTGTTTTAACAAATATAGCAATAAATTATCTTTTTAATCCATTTGTCTGCCTGCATTGTACAGAATGATAGAACTTTGAGTAGTGAAGCTAAATAAATATTTGTAGAGTGACTATCTATAAGACCTCAAAGATAGTTTAGTCCTACACTATTTTTCTCTACCACACACCTAAAAAAAATTTTTTTTAATTACAAATAAATTGAAAGCCAAAACGGTTACCATACTGAATTTCTGTCAAGGGTATGCATGAATCTGGTGCCTAATTTCTAGATAATCACTATTGTAGGTTTTTCCCAGATTAAGATATATTAACTTTTGGATTATATGGTGCCTTATAATATCCAATCCCAACTGTCTGTAATTAAGTTGAAGATTTGTATTTTATAAAATGTCTATCAAGCTTCTCTAATGATGCCTGAGACTATAACCTGTTAGTTACATAGATGCTCTAATATATTGTCATTTTTACAATTAGATAATGTGATCATGACTTATTGATCTCAGAGTTTTCTTACTATTTTAATATATAATGACAATCTTAAAGAAAGCAAATCTTAAATCTAACCTCTAATGTTGAAGTCTAGGTGTTTCTTACAGTGATACTAATTGATGTTAGAGTATTGAGGAGCCTTGGAGACTGGTGAAGCATTTGAAGTCTCTCCAGAGGCAGTGGAGAGATCACCCTATATTTATTTTTCTTCAAAATAATTTAGATCGTCATAGATATACCAATATATTTTATCAGCCTGCATTTTGAGGACTTTTAATGTATTTATTAACATGTTTTCTTTAAAAATAGGCTTTTCCAAGTGACCATAACTAAATCTTTGTTTCTCTCAAAATCCACATTATTTATTTTTGTTATTGGTGCAGTTCATCTTTCAAATGAAATAACATTCTTAATTTTTTAGCAATGAAGCAATTTGAAAAACAGAGAAATCCTGTTTTTTTTCATGATCCTATTTTCTTTCTTATATTTTTATTGATTTTAGACAGGAAGGGAGAGGGAGAGAAATAGAAACATCAGTGATGAGAGAGAGTCATTGATTGGCTGCCACCTGCATGCCTCCTACTGGGGATCAAGCCCATAGCTCAGGCATATGCCCTGACTGGAAATTGAACTGTGACCTCCTGGTTCTAGGTCCATGCTTAACCACTAAGCCACACCAGCGGGGCCTATTTTCTTTTTAAAAATCGTGTTCCTTTTATCTGCTATTGTGAGCAAATGGAAAATGTAGCACAAAGCCATTGAGATTCTGTAGCATATTAATGTAACAATGTACCCTTGCAGAAGAATTTATCTAAACATCAATATGTATTTTCTAAATACTGAAATACAAATGCCTATATATTTTACTAGTTACATTCATTTGAACCTTTGGTTCTTACTGGTTTTCTATTTTCTTAGCATTTATAAACCCCAAGTAAGGGTTAAAATCTATCAAAAAGAGACACTGATGAATTAGTAGATTTTATTGTTTTTTTTGTTATTTATTGATTTTTTTTTAAATTTCTTGATTGTATTGGGAAAAATGCTACCTGATATTGTTAGGTTGATATTGAAGCACTAGATGGGGATAGGACCACTCTTCTTGTCTTATCTAAATGCAATTCCAGGTCGCACGACTCAATATAATTTACTTTTTTGAACTTTTTCATATGTAGAAAAATGGTCTATCATTTTGAACAGGAAATTTATAGCACCAAAATGAAATGAGAAGTTGTGTTTTCCTATAAAGACTCTAAAATTCAGTCATAAAGGAGAAAACACAGTAGTTGAAATACCATATGTTTTAAAAAAATAAGTTATAAATTGATCTCTTTTCTCTCTCTCGCTCTCTTTCCCCCCCCCTCCTACTTTTTCTTCTCCCTCTCCTCCCTCTCCCTTTGTTCCCCCCTTCATCCTTCTTTCTAAAATCAATGAAAAAATAAGCTGTTCCTGGCTGGTGTGGCTCAATGGTTGAGCAGCAACCCATGAACCAAGAGGTCACTGGTTCGATTCCTGGTCAGGGCACATGCCTGGATTACAGGCTTGATCTCCAGTAGGGGCCATGCAGGAGGCAACCTAATCGTTGATTTCTCTGTCATTGATGTTCCTATCTCTTTATCCCCCTTCCTTCCCCATCACTACAATGAATAGAAACATTGATAAAAAAGTTGTGATAGTAAATTCTGATTTTCTTCACCTCTGAGGACCAAAGGGAATATTTCAAAATGAGAATGCTTAATATTGCTTAACATGTTAAATGTGAGGGATCTTTGGTTATTTTTATGCTCATGTACTTGTTAACTTGATAAATAGTGATAATATGTGCTAAAAATATGTGATTTGTTCTGTTACTTGAAGTAAAATAATAATGACAAATTATATACTGATGAATTTTGTTCAAGGACTTCTTAATATAAATAATATACTTTGTTTCTATATTAAATTATGTTTCTAAATTATAAAGAAGTCTTGACTGATTATGAATAGCTCAAATATATGGCAGGGCTCTCTTTTTTATATATAATTAGTATATATGTATATATGTGTGTGTATATATATGGATTTGAATTAATTTCATTTTAATGCTTCGGATTTTTAAAAATAAAGATTTCTTTAAAACCAAAACTTAAACTTTAATCAATTTAAGAAATACTTCTGAGTTAACTATTTTTTTCTTGATATCTTTCTTACATATTTCCACCTCCCCTAAAATAGTATTTGTATATTTTCAATTTCAGTGATACAACATTGGAACTTAGTGTTATGCCAAAAGATGAAGACATTCTCCAAGTGGTAAGTTTTATTTATTCATATGTGAATTTTTTTTTAGTCATGTGTGTTAATAAAAAATCATTTAAAGAGGAAATTGATTTTTAAAAAATTACAGGGAAAAAAAAAAAACACCAAACTTTCTTGTTCAATTAACATTCTGGGATTTACCACATTATTAAAAAAAAAAAAGACCATTGTTGGTATTTTGCAATAGTGATATGAAAATGTGTTATTGATTCCACAGTGAACTCTTCTTACTGTTGTCATTTGTAATGATATCCTTAGAGTTCACCCCAAATGTTGCCTTCTAGGTAGTCATGTGACCAAAAGCCAAACCTCAGGGGGCAAACCCTATCTGTAGAAATTAGAATATTTTTCCTAATATGAGAAATTTTATGAAAACGGTTTCTTAATTTTCCAATAACTATTACTCTTCATAAGTTAGCAGGTAATTTTGTTTAACAGTATCAATTCCATTAGTAATATTCACAATAAATGAATCTACAACTTATGGGAAACATATTAAGGTCTTAGAGAGGAAATAAAACTATATTATTGAAAACTTCGGCATTTAAAATATTTTTCTCATTTTTAAAAAGGAAATAATGGAATGGAATACTTTCCTCCTTTAGTAAGCTTAAATATTGCTGAAAGTAAAAAGATGGTAATATATATAAATCTTATTTAAGAAATCAATAGTTTTCCTCAATTAACTTTGCAATTCTGTAGGATAAATAAGCATAAGCAAAACCATTAAGTTGTACACTAAGAGCTAACAATTAGATCTAGGGAATAGTGGTAGCCACTAAAGTTTAGTTTTTTTTCATTCCTTTTAGTGAATAGTTGTTTTTTTCTTATTCAAGAAAAATAGGGAACATATAGAACCTTTGTGGTGGGAATGGAAATTGTGAAGTAATGATTTTCATTTGTAGGGCATTAGTTTGAACTTAGCTCAATAAAATTCCTAAGTAATCTTCAGTGAACTTCTGTTTTTACAGAAATGTCACTAAAAGCTGATTCTAATGACTCAGCTTACACACAGACATGTAAATATAATGAAATGAATTCAACCTTGTATTTACAAGGTGTATTGATTTTACTTGGGAATGGCTTTTTACTGATAACAGATTAACCATTTTAAGAACACAGTCTATTGGGGTAGGAACCTCAGCAAGGAAGGTGCCACTAGCCAAGGTGATCTGCCGAAGCATATAGAGCTAGTGGTAGAGTTCCTATCTTGAAGATAGCACAGAGTGAGAGAGTAGCAGACATAATCATGGCAGACCACGGCAGTCCCTAGATAAGAGATAGATAGGGTCTTCTTCTAGTACTCCCCTTCAACAAGGACTAGGAAATGACAGACAGATGGCAAGGGAAGCTTTACCTTGTACCCTCTGTGCAATCTGGTGACTCTAGGACAGAATGTACTCCCAAAACAGAACTGGTTTCTCATCTTTAGTAGACGCTTTCCTTGCCAAAGTAAAGGCACTGATTGGACACAGTTTTGAGCTGTGCACATGTCACAGAATGGCTGGCATGGCACTAAATGCCCAGGGAAGGAAGCAAACACGGGATTACTGCCCCAGCCTGCTGTGTGGTTGATGAAGAGCAGCAGCCGCAGCGCAAGGAATAATTCTCTAATGATGCAATCAGTGGAAAATTAGGTTAATTAATCTCTCTTGTTATATTACTATTAAGATAAATACATTTAAAATAAAGATAAATACAAAGGGTTGCAAACAGAAGGGAAGATTGGTTCACTAGAATAACATGAGTATATACATCTTCAAGGTTCATCAATAAAGAGTGCTGGGATATTGTAACAGAAAACTCATTTTTAAAACATGTTATGTGAATCATAAGATATTAAAAACTTTTACCCTTGATAATAAAAGAAAACCTCACTTAAAAAACACAGCCTTTATTCACATTTGGATATACTGTAATTCATTAGGAAACTGAAGGGGTGTATATAATTAATGCACTCTATGCATTGTTCCATTAGTACAGGGCAGTTTCTTTTCTGCATAAATGTTTTTAGCTGGAATAGCTACAAGTGTTATTTTTTTAAGCTATTACAAAACAAACAAAAGAACGTGGGATTTAAAAAAAAACTCATTATAAATATTTCTGGCAGATTCTAAAGCTAAAAAGTTCTATGAGCGGCCTTCAGAAGATTTTATGGTAGTCTTAAACTTGATATCCCAAATATATACTTATAAAGATGTATTTGTCCCATGAGATTGAATATTTATTGTAAAGAAAAAGTAAACATGACCATTTTTATAACCACTGTAAAAATTACTTACCTGAAGAAGCCTATCATAATTTGTATATGTTTGCTCGGGTAGACAGGTTGGGTGTGTCCATGAAATTTTGTTCCTTAATTGATATATAGACCTCATTGTTCTAGAAGTACTAAGCCCATCTTTGAGAGGACAAAGAAACTGTAGTTTGGTTTAAAACTTGACTCATGTAAAAACAGGTATAATGATAATAATAAATTTCATAATTTACAGGTGACAGTGATAGAATGTTGAAATACATGAAGTAAAGTGAAGAATAATTCATTATGTTATTAACTAGTGCTGGATATAGTACTCCTGTACCTAGCAGCTTAATTTTTTAAACCAACATATATTTTCTGGATTAATGATATAGTGTTACATTCATATTATTCACTTTGACAGTATTTTATAATGATGTTTTAGATCGTGATATCTTAGTTTCAGATTTGTAAGGTATTGTTACAAAACAAGAAGCATTTCCTGTTTCATTAAAAAAAAATACAAAGTAGTTTTATTATGATCTTCAAAGCTCTGTGTGAATGAAATAGCTACCATCCATCAAGGTACCTAAACAGTGATGCTGGCTGAATGAAATACTTTCTTGAGTAGACTGATGGTAGGAGAACTCAATCTCAACATTTTTTTTCAGTGGATATCTCATGATATTTTGTTAGGCATTTGGCTCAATGGACTTAAAACAAAATTTTGAGTTGGTCAGATCTGATAGCTGTGGAGATTCTTGGGTATATATTTGACCAGGGCTTTTTGAGCTATTTGGTGCTGGACTGGGGTAAGAGCATAGCAAGGTGAAACACCTTTTCTAGTGTAACAGGGAAGGAAGTAATGGCACTAGGATTTGAAACCCAGTCGGTCAGAAACTAAAACCTGACCTCTAACCTAAACCACAGTCTTATTCTGCCATTGGTTACCAGTGAGGAGATAAAGTGGCTTATCACAGTCATACTGCTAGTTAGTGCAGAGATGTTATTCTTACTCATACCTGAACTCTAAGTCCAGTGCTTTGTTTTCCACTGCATGAAGATACAATATAAATTGAAAACTGTAATTTAGCCCTAACTGGTGTGGCTCAGTGGATAGAGCATTGGCCTGTAGACTGAAGGGTCCCAGGTTCCATACCAGTCAAGGGCATGTACCTTGGTTGAGGGCACATCCCCCAGTAGAGGGTGTGCAGGAGGCAGCTGATTGATGTTTCTCTCTCATCGATGTTTCTACTATCCCTCTTTCTTCCTCTCTGTAAAAAATCAATAAAAATATATTTTTTAAAAATGTAACTTAACCCAAGTTTATCTTTAGATTTATTAGAACTATACATGGTGCCAGGTGAGCATTGGAAGTAGCAGGAGGAACACTTTGTAAAGTATAATTGTCTAATCACTATGCTGTATACATGAAACCAATACAAAATAACAATGAGTGCAAACTGAAATTGAAAGAAAATAATTAATTTCAAAATAGTAATTTAATGTTTTATAATCAGTAGAATATTCTTCTTAAAGTTAGATATCCATTGGTCAAGTGTGGATCTAGGTGGCCCTGCCTAGAGTAAGAGAAACAGCAGTAGGATTTCTGGAGGGATTTTTTCACATTTGGCAAGTTTGTAGCAGTTGCTCTGTTCTTTTTTAAAAAAAATCTGTTTTTACATAATATAAGAATAGTACATGCTTGTTAGAAAAATTTCCAATAATTTACAAAGGTATAAAATACCCATTCATCTCCTCCCACACCCCATGTGGCATGGTTGGCATATATTACACTGTAGAGACACACACGTCGTTAATTTTGCTTTTCTCAGAGGTATTAGCCTTAATTTAATAAGTCAGCATGTTAAAGTAAAATGACAGGCAGGAATTTTACTGTTACCAGCTTATGTATTCTGCAGGAGTTTTTTTGTTTTGTTGTCTGTTTTTATCATTTTATTAGATGATATGTTTCATAGTGATTTTACTGCAACTTTTCTAAAACTGAATTGAAAGATTATTTCAGGATTATTTAGTATTAAATAATACATTTTTATTTATTAAAACATTTATATGTCAGACCACGACATCTCAATGAAAGTCGTGATACTTTTTGATCAAGTATGCAAGGGAAAGTGTTCCATAGTCACAGCTGTGAGCAAGTTACTGAGTTTTTAATTCTGTTCCAAGAATATAAACCCTTATCAATGTATGCCATGTTCACATCAAAGAGTTGTATATTGTAATTCATTCCAGGTGGTCCACCCAGTGTTTGCCCAAGTCCTGGTGAACATTTTCCTCTTTGAAGGAGTCTAAAGCATTCCTTAGTAGGTGTTTGTTTTCTGGTGAAACACTTAAAGGATATTATGAGAGAGAAAGGTTCCTTAAAGTGCATATTGTCTATTCTTAATTTACTTTCCTAAATTTATTGGAAGCTAATTTGTGTCTGTACCATACCTCTCAAAATAGCCATAGAAGTTCCAGAATTATTCCCAGGTATGTCTGTGACCCACTTGGAACACATAGTAATTTATAATGGCCTTTGGGTGCTGCTGGTTTCCCCAGGGATGTTAATTGAATGTTATTGGTTCTCAAATTTTATGAAAATGAGCAACTTTTAGATAGGTGTTAGATAGACAGATAGATGATAGATAGATATTTAAACAAGGATTTTTAATGTTTATGAAGTGATAGACTGAAAAAATTCAGTAATGCTCTTGAATGAATTATATTTTATTAATTGCAACTATATCTGCTTACATTAGACAGTAGTTCTGTATGTGTAAGACATTCTATTTATTCATTCTACTGTTAATTCAGTGGGAACCCATGAATACAGACTATTTCCTACTTAGTATTGCTATATCGGAATTTTAGCAGTGTCTGAAGTATGTCAAATAATTTTTCAAATATTTGGTAGTTCCAATCATACACTTCTATTATTAAAATATTCCTCCCCAAATTTGATTAAAGAAGGTATCTTTAAAGAACAGCATTTTTTAGCAGAAATTTTAATCATGTGAAGCCCCTAGAGAAAATGAGCTTCGTAGCCAAAGAAGTCTGTAATTTCTCTTTTGAGTTTTGCATTGTGTATTAAAGTAGTAGAAGCCTTAAGAAGTCAAGAACCAGCCAACCTTTCTCTACATCATGGACCACAGAGAATATTCCCATATGCCCTTTCAGGTAATCCCTAATAAAACTGCACAGACATGCCATGGTAAATAATGTGCTTGAGAGCTCACTCATTCAAGCACAGCTTTCCTTTCATGGAAAAGTATTGGTGTGAATATAATCAGCATTAAAAAGATAGGTTTGTTATGTCAGTGCACATATCCAAAATGTATATTTTGACTGATGGTATTCATTCACTAAAACTATTATGGCATGCATGTTTTCTTTTATCTACTTCACTTTAATTTCTCAGTACAACTAAGTTTATGATTAGAATATTCATTAGAAGAAGGGTTATTCTGGAAGTAATATTTTTTGCCTATTCAGTACTTATTTCCATAATGAAACCAGGCAAAAAGTGCATGCAGTGTTGAAAGATCTTAATTTTTGAGTGAAGCCTACCTAATAAAATAGTCATTTTTTTTTTTTTCAAATCATGGTGTAAAAGCAGCTGCAGTCAGCCCACTGCTCGTGGTTATGTTCTGATTTACAGGGGAAGGAGGAGGTTGTACTATTTTAAATGCATAATCGAGCATTCGTTTCGTCATCTGGAAGCAGAGATGGAAGCAGCTCAGGGGAAATGAGGGACATCAATGTTGCTCCTGTGGAAGGGAAGCTTTGGAGCACACTGTCAGACAGCAGTACACAGCCAAGAAAATATCTGTTAGGAATGCATGTCTTCAGATGGCTTTTGCTTTTAAGAATGATAGACAAGTCAAATGAGAACCAGATAAAAGTCGGAGAAAAAGATGCTCAGAAGGATACTGAAGTTATTCTTTATGCTTCACTGCCCTTTACCTCTCTTGGTACCTTCCAGAGAAATCAGTATAGCTGTATTTTTAGCTTGCTGTTTCCAGCATCAATGTGACAACATGATTCTGTCTTTATATCAGTAAGCAGCTTCTACTATGTTTTTCTATTTTCTGCTAGCTACAATTTACAAAGGATGTCACAGCTCTGGTAAGAAATGCACAGAAGCCATTTCCTTGCTTTTTATGTCATGTTTGGTAGAGATTTGAAATAAGCCAATTGATTAAAACTGTAAGTTTGCTTAGAGGAAACCCCTCCATATTGTTAATCTTACTAATTTGCAGAATGTGTTTGTGATCATTGTTTTCTTTATTTTTAATTTTTTTAATCCTCTGCATAACTGGTTTTAGAACATGATATTTATCTGTATCTGTATTTTTTAAGTAGCTCACCCTGTCTCTTTCTTTAGTCCTTTGCTGTGATATGTTTGTGGCTGCGCTTGAGCTTTGCAAGCTATCTAATGCAAAGGCAGGATGTGATGATAGTCTTGAATGCAGCTTGTTTTGATTAGAGGAGGATATGTAATATGATACCACACCTAGCTGTCTCAGATGCTAAACAGTCCTGAGTTGCATTGATTAGCTCTGTTTTGTATACTCTGCATTTAATTTCAGTTTTTCTTAAGTTTTAAGAAATATTGCTAGGTAATTTTACAAATAATTGATAAAAAAATAATTTGAGCTGCATGCCTGCCTGTTAGTAGTAGAGAAATGTCTCAAGTAAAAGAGACCAAATAAATTTGTACAATATAATTTTGCATGAGCTTAAAATAAGAATTATGTACAGAAAAGTGAGTTACCTTTATTTTTATGTTTTTATGCTTTAATATGTGTGCTTATTTTCTTAAGCATGCCTATTCTTCTCATTTTAAATATTAAAATACTTAGCATGGCTGTTGAAGGACCTGATTTATCAAAATGGATTATTTTGGGGGACTCAGTAATCATTAATCAAAATACCTAATTTATGAGAGCAGTAGTGCTTAAAATGGAAATATGTTTGGTTAAGATTTTTAATATTTTTACCTCTATTCTGGGCAAAAGTTCAGAATCTTCTTTTGCTGAGATTTAACCTGTCGATTGCTGAAAAATCATGAAACTTGAATGGGGGAAATTTTTGGTATGCTTCTGATCCTTTGAGAAAATAGGCAATTGTATTTTTCATTTGTTGCACATTCTACAATTTATTTGATTTCTGAGAGACTAGCCCTTTTCTAAATTTGTGGTGCACCCTTATGTTGTGTTTGCATGCATGCTTGAATGAATGCCACTCAGGAACAAGGTAAGGCACCATAAAATAAAGTAGTGCATTGCCAGAATGGCAATAATTGTTCTTTTAATGAATTTTTAATGACATTTGCTTCTCGTTTCCATGTAGGCTTATTCTCAAGATGCCTACCTGAAAGGCAATGAAGCCTACAGTGGCAATGCCCGCAATATCCCCGAACCTCCACCAATCTGCTATCCCTGGCTGCCATCTGCCCCTTCAGCCATGGCAGCGCCAGCTGAAGCATCTTCTCCAGACTCCTCATCCAGCAAACAGCAGACCAGTATCCCAGTACTCACCCAACCCAGCAGGGCCTATAGAATGGAAATACAAGTGCCTCCATCACCAACAGACGTTGCAAAGTCTAACACAGTGGTGTGTGTTTGCAATGAGAGTGTGAGGACTGTCATTGTACCTTCTGAGAAGGTTGTAGATTTGTTACCTAATAGAAACAACCATACAGTTCCTTCACACAGAACTGAAGAGGTGAGGTATGGCGTAAGTGAGCAGCCCTCTTTAAAAACAGTGTCAAGAACCTTATCACCATCATCATCCATTCCCACTGCCCACCTAATTCATCAGGCTCCAGGCTCCAGATCGTTGGAACCTTCTGGAATTTTACTCAAGTCTGGCAATTACAGTGGACATTCAGAAGGAATCTCAAGCAAAAGATCTCAAGCGTTGGATTCTCCTTCTGTGTCTGTTAATCATTATTCTCCAAATTCCCATCAGCACATAGACTGGAAAAACTATAAAACTTACAAAGAGTATATTGATAACAGACGATTGCACATGGGTTGTCGGACAATTCAAGAAAGATTAGATAGTTTAAGGGCAGCATCTCAGAGCACAACAGACTATAACCAGGTGGTACCGAACCGCACGACTTCGCAGGTACGGCGCCGCAGCGCCTCTCATGACCGAGTGCCCCAGTCTGTGCAGATCCGACAACGCAGTGTGTCCCAGGAGAGGTTGGAGGACGCTGTGCTGATGAAGTATTGTCCACGCAGTGCGTCGCAGGGAGCACTCACAGCCCCGCCTGTTAGTTGTAGCAATCACAGGACTCGTTCATGGGATTATATCGAAGGACAGGGTGAAACCTTGGAAAATGTCATTTCTGAAAGTCAAATGCCAGATTCAAATGGAGAAAGAAAACAGACTTATAAGTGGAGTGGATTTACTGAGCAGGACGATAGACGAGGCATTTATGAAAGACCTAGGCAGCAAGAAATCCACAAATCTTTCCGAAGTTCCAATTTTACCGTGGCTCCGAGTGTTGTTAATTCTGATATTAGGCGAACGAGTAGTAGAGGAGTGGGATCTGTGTCTCAGTTTATGAAAATTCCACCAGATCTAAAAACAGTGCAGTCAAACAAAAGTTTTCAAACCACTTGTGGAATGTCACTGCCTCAAGGCATTTCACAAAACAGGTCACCTCTTGTCAAAGTCAGAAGTAATTCTCTGAAAGCACCTTCGATGCAGGTCACAAAACCATCATTTAGCCAGAATTCATTTGTTTCTATCAAAGACCAAAGACCAGTAAATCACTTGCATCAAAACAGTCTGTTGAATCAGCAGACGCGGTTAAGATCTGAAAGTGTCCCCGGTCACCAGGTGGAGACTGGGAAAGACCCCTGTCTGTCTGGAGCTCCTAAGTCTACCCCTCAGGTGAATGAGAACTCCGGCACTTCAGAAGGAGAATTACCTGTCACTCAAAAGAGCCAAGATGTACATTTACAAGCACCTGAAATTCAGCAATCAGATACTTTAGATAATAAAGAAACTGTCATTCTAAGAGAAAAACCTCCCTCTGGTCGCCAAACACCACAGCCTTTAAGGCATCAGTCTTACATCTTGGCAGTAAATGACCACGAGAACACATCAGACACTACCTGCTGGCTGCCTAACGATGCCCGCCGAGAGGTCCATATAAAAAGGATTGAGGAAAGAAAGGCCTCCAGCACCAGTCCGCCTGCTGACTCCTTGGCCTCCATCCCATTCATAGGTGAGCATATTTATAGTCATTGGCTGTATGTCCAATATTTAACACATCTTTTTAGCAAAGTATTTCTAGTTTGACAGGCACAGAAATTTTACACTGATTTTAAAACATTTCTTCTGCCCTAGCCGGTTTGGCTCAGTGGATAGAGCATCGACCTGTGGACTATAGGGTTCTAGGTTCACTTCCGGTCAAGGGCACATGCCCAGGTTGCGGGCTCGATCCCCAGTGGGTAACATGCAGGGGGCAACCAATCAATGATTCTCTCTCATCATTGATATTTCTATCTCTCCTTCTTCCTTCCTTTCTGAAATTAATAAAAAAATATATTTTAAAAGATAAAGAATTTCTTCTGAATTTTCTAAGTTGTGCTTAAAACCAGAGCCATAAGTATTTATCCTCTTTCTCCTTTTATTTTGTTTTTAGACTTTACATATTAGGTCCCCTTTTTAAGTTCTTGTTTCAATGAAACAAATTCCCACTTTCTGGGGCCAAGGGACTCAGCAAACCAAATTGTACCTAGCTCAGTGGTCAGCAAACTACAGATTGTGAGCCACATGCAGCTCACAAATCGCGGTTTGCTGCTCCGTTGACTAATGAGTTTGCCACTGACCTAGCTGATGACTTATCTGAGTCAAAAGTTAGAGCAGTTTTGATAATTATTAATCAATTGTTCGTATATACCAGGGTTGGGGAACATCTGGCCAGCGGGTCATATAAGGCTTGAGAAATCATTTGGTTAGCCCTGCCAAAACATCAGGGGTGAGTTAATTAAATGTTTGACCAAATATAGCAGGCTGATTTTTAAAAATATTTTTTTATTGATTACAGAGAGGAAGGGAGAGGGAGAGAGAGATAGAAACATCAGTGATGAGAGAGAATCATTGATCAACTGCCTCATGCAAATCTATTGGGGATGGAGCCTGCTACCTAGGCATGTGGCCTGACCGGGAATCAAATTGACCCTCCTGGTTCATAGGTTGACACTCAACACCAGCCAGGCTAGCAGTCTAATTTTTAAGTTGATAATTTTGTATGGCTCAAGAATGATGTTATAAATATTCAGATGGCCCTAGGCAGAAAGAATAAAAGGTTCTCCACCCCTGATATAAACAATGCTATTTATTTTCTAAAGTGTGTGTGTAAGTTAACTTAAGCTGAAAGAAGAGACCTCTTCATTGTCTAATTGTTGTCTTAGAATAACTCTTGGAATAGATTTGGAAAAATTACCTAAATGACAAGCATGTGCCCCAATTTAGAATACCTGTCACATGTCCCAAGTCTTTAGTGTGCTCCCACACACCTCAGGTATATTCTTCACAAAGCAGCCACTATGTTTCAAAAATGTAAATCAGATCATGCCACTCTAACCCTCTGTTTACTTCCTGTATTACCCAAAATAGAATAGAAAATTCTACAGTGGTCTGTGAGGCATTCCTTGATCTGCCCCCCAACACACTCCACCTCTAATTCCATGTCCTATCTTCTGTTCATTCATCCCATCTTCATCTATGCCAGCTTTGCATCTGGGAATTGCCAAGCATGTCTTACTTCAGGGCCCTGGCACTGCCTGACTTGCCCTTTCTCACTACATGGCTCTTTGACATTACCTTATCAAAACAGCCTATCCAAAATAGGTACCCCATACATACACAGAACCTGACAATTCCCTATCCTCTTAAGCTACTTATCTTCACTTGTTTCCACTTGATATGTTTTGTAGTTTTTGTTTATTACATGTTTCTTTGCTGAGCTAAAAACAAACTACATGAGAGCCAGGATTTTAGATCATTTGTTCAGTTCTCTGTCCTTAACTAACTTCCCTAAAATCACACAATAAGTGGTAATGACAGGGATTGAAGGCTTCTCTGATTCAGCCACCTCACAGAGCACCATTTATATAGGATACATTGTGAAGAGTGCCCCCTGAAGTTGTGTGGTGCAGGGGCCTTGCTTTGAGGCCAAGACACATATTGTTACTCTCTTACTTCATAAGTTTACGAACAGTTCTTCACAATTTGACAATATATTGTGTTTCTCTTTGAGTAATATTTCAGTTTTTCTTCTCTAGATAAACTTTTTAAAGCTGTTGAACTATTAAAATGCCAAGTGATATATCAGAATCAGCTTTTTAAAAAATTCTGATTTTACTTATTTTTTATAAGTATAATATATTCAAGTTGAACACATTGTGGGGAGTCTTAATCTAAATTGTACTCATATTCATATATACTGAAAGGCCAGATTATTATAATCTGGTCACTCAGTGTACAGTGGTACCTTGAGATACAAGTGCCCTAACATACGAGATTTTTGAGATACAAGCCTTCGAGCGAGCAATTTTTGCTTTGAAATACGAGCAACATTTGAAATAGGAGTAATCGCGCGGATCGGCCAGTTGCACATGACCCACCAGTTTACCTCCACTCGAGCATCTCATAGTTCCCACGCCTCAAGGTTATGGAATGAATTAAACTCGTATCTCGAGGTACCACTGTATATCCTATATAATAAAAGGCTAATATGCAAATTGTCCCCTCAACCAGGAGTTCAACCAGCAGGCAGGCCAGCCAACTGCCCATGTCTCCTCCCCTCCCCCTGGCCAGGCTGGTCAGACCCCACCCATGCACAAATTCATGCACTGGGCCTCTACTATCTATCTATGTATATATGAGTGGCCAGATTATTATGTGTTCAGAGATCATAATAATCTGGCCACTCGGTCTATGTATCCTTAAGGCTAACCTCGGGAATAGTAGAACTTTACTGTAGGGGGAACCTTCTACATCATCGAGATAGTTCATAGACAGTAACTGAGGACTAATGATTGTTTTATGACTTCCTAAGACATAAAAAGCCCTGTAACCTGTGGCCACATTTCAAAAACTTGTGAGATTTTTTCAGAATACTGGCAAATAACTTCCTACTTAATAAGAATAATTAGTGAGATTATATTGGAATAATAAAAAGTGTGCTAGTATAGATGTTAATATTTCTTCCTATTTATGCTAAGTACAGGTCTGGATCTAGCCCAATGGGAGTGGAGGCCAGCCAGGTCTGAGTCTCCTGAGATTTTGAGATGCATGTGGGTGGGGACTTGACTCTGGGTCCCATGGTGCACCCCAGACTCTGACAGGAGAAAGGTTTTCATATACATTTTCTAATTTTCTTTAATCTCTGACACTTGTATTATAGAGAAAGGTCAAATAGTAATATTAAATTATTTCCTCTAATTAATCCCCTTTTAATGTGCACGAATTTCCTGCACCAGGCCACTAGTCTATAATAAGAGCTAATGATATGTCTACAGAAAGATTTTCCTACATTTTTACACATTTAACATCTAATTTTTTAGAGATTTCCTGTCACAAAGATTTAGAAAAATTTAGAAAATAAACCAATTTATTTGTTTTTAAATTGGGAATATCAGTCACCTACAGTATTTTGTTTACCCCCACCTACTCACATACATACTTTTTAAAGCTTCATAGTAAGTTTTAAAAATAAATTTCAACTTCATTTGCAAGTAAACACAAAACAATATGAATAATGAGTTCATAACTTGATTTTTTTTAGTAGGCAAGTATTGAGATGTATTCTACAATCTTTACTTTGTACATTTATATTACTCTTAACTATTAATGTTAAGAAAATATAGCTGTTTTAGTTATACCCAGAAGTCATCTCAAATTTATTTCCTTTTTTTTTTCTTTGCCCTATTTCTTAATACTCTTTGTTAGCCTAACTAAAATTGAGTTAGATTGGTGTAGCCTTATTGGAACTGCCATTTTAAAGATTGTAAGTGACAGTGTCTATTGAGGTGAGCCTAGCTATCTGAAATTTGCCCACAAGAAATGGAAATGGGCATGTGCCAGTCAGGGAGGGGGTAGAGGAGGCTGAGGGAAGGTCAATGGAAAGTCAATGAAAGGAGACATATGTATTAGTATTTGTAATACTTTAAATAATAAAATAAAATTTTAAAAGGAAGAAATGGAAACAATAAAATAAAATTTAAAAAAAAAGAAATAAATATCACCTTATACACAGTTATCACCTTAAAAAGCTCTAGTCTTCATTGCCAACAATGATATTGTAGAAGTATGAAGTGAGCACCCCTGACCCTCTTTTATACTAAACTAGAGGCCTAGTGCATGAAATTCATGCATGGTGTGTTTGTGTGTGTGGGGGGGGGCGGGGGGTGTCCCTCAGCCCAGCCTGCACCCTCTCCAATATGGGACCTAAACGAGCAGTTGGATATCCCTCTCACAATTTAGGACTGCTGGCTCCCAACTGCTCATCTGCTGGCCTTCCTGATTGCCTCTGATTGCTTCTGCCTGCCAGCCTGATCACCCGCTAACCACTGATTGATGCCTAACTGCTCCTCTGCCAGCCTGTTTGTCCCTAATTGCCCTCCCCTGCAGGCCTGGGTCCCCCCCCCCCAACTGCTCTTCCCTATGGGCCTGGGTCCCCCACAACTGCCCTCCACAGCTGGTCCTCTTGTGGTGGCCATCTTGTGTCCACATGGGGGCAGGATCTTTGACCACATGGGGCAGCAATCTTGTGTGTTGGAGTGATGGTCAATCTGCATATTATTCTTATTAGCGAGGATAGAGGCCTGGTGCATGGGTGGAGGCCAGTTGGTTTGCCCTGAAGAGTGTCCGGGATCAGGGTGGGGATTTCCTTGGGGCATGGGGTGGCCTGGTGAGGAGCCTGTGGTGGTTTGCAGGCCAGCCATGCCCCCCAATGACCCAAGCGAAGGCCCTGGTATCTGGGATTTATTTATCTTCTAAAATTGAAACTTTGTAGCCTGGAGTGGAGCTAAGCCTCCTGCTTGCCCTGTGGCAGCAGCCATTTCTGTTGGGTTTATTTATCTTCTATAATTGAAACTTTATAGCCTTACACAGAGGCCAAGGCAGGCCGGGGCTGCGGAAAGATTGGCTTCCTCCATCAACTGGGGCAACCCTAGCCTCTTGTTCTTTCCAGCTCTGTGGCTGCCGACATTTTTGTTGGAATTTATTTATCTTATGTAATTGAAACTTTGAAGCATTGAGTGGAGGCCTGGGCCTACCAAGGTGTGCAGAAAGCTTGGCTTCCTCCAACTCCAGGGAAACCCAAATCTCCCTCCTGCTCTCTCTCTGTGGCCACAGCCATCTTGATTGGGGTTAATTTGCATGGTCTCTCCTGATTGGCTGGTGGGCGTGGCTGGTGGTTAGTGGAGGTATGGTCAGTTTGCATATTGCTCTTTTATTAGATAGGATGTGTATGGAGTCTTTTTGCAAAACAAATCTTTAAAGAAAAAAGTCGTACTCTACCTTTTGTAATCTTTTTCATATATCAACTTTTCCCAAAATTGTGATTCCATTGGTTCTTTTTTTTATCTTGAAGTTTTTTACTTTAATTTTTATTAAAGTTGACATACATTACTATATTCGTTTTAAATGTGCCATCCATGATTAGACATATAACTTACTAACTTATCAGCCCAATAAATTAGTGCCCATCTGACACCATAAATAGTTATTAGAGATTTTTGCTTTTATTATTTGAAGGATGATATGAGGTAATTTTTAATATAATAATAAAAAACACACCTCAGAACTTCTGTAGTGCTTTATAATCTACTAAGTATCTCATGCAACATTCATTAAGATAACCTGGTAGGAAAGTGAGGTCAGGATTAAATAATATACTTTATGGATAAGGAGAGATAAGTATTTTGCTTAAGATCTCTCAGCAAGTAACTGTCAGAGTTGGTGGCCTGCTGGTTCCAGATTGCATATTCTTTTGACAATGCCCTAAAATAGTGGTCTGCAAGCTCATTAGTCAACAGAGCGGCAAACAGTGGCTCTCGAGCCACATGCCCTAAAATTTTGTTAAATTTTGATCCTATCTTTTTCTTTTTTAAATCTTAGCCTAAAGAATAATTCTGAATCTGCCAAAACCGGTTTGGCTCAGTGGATAGAGGGTCAGCCTGCGAACTGAAGGGTCCTGGGTTTGATTCCGGTCAAGGGAATATCCTTGGTTGTGGGCACATCCCCAGTAGAAGATGTGCAGGAGGTAGCTGATTGGTATTTCTAACTCTCTATCCTCCTCCCTTCTCTGTAAAAAATCAATAAAATATATTTAAGAAAATAATAATAATTCTGAATTCAATATTCACCATTCTCAGTTCAGATTTCCCAAGCTTGAATTGGCATCTTTTCACTAAATAAATTTATTTGTTCCAAGATTGTTAAATAAATTGTTCACCACAGAATGAATTTAGCTGCTCATTTATCTTCCTTTTGATCGTAGCATTCACTTTTATTTAAAAATATTTCAAATTTATCTGTTATACACTTTATAGAATACTAAGCTTATTTATTTAGGGAAATAATTTTTTTAAACTTTGCATTTATTAAAAACTATGGAGTTAGTTCCCTAAAGTAGCTTTTCTGGGTTTTTAGCTATTTCTTTAATGTTGAAAATAGATCCAATAGTAACTATACTCTCAGCACCATCTGTCAGTTTTTAAAATAGACCCAAACCACAAAAGCCCCATAACAAATCCCGTGTTTAGAAAACCATAGAAAGATTTTATATTGTTATATAAAATAAACATAATTTTACCCCCCCTTAGTGGATTCATTTTTGTCAGCCTCTTGAACTAGAATTGAACCTTCTGATAATCCAAGTCTCATGTCTTTATTTTATAGGTAAGGAATCTAATACCCAGAAAAATTAACTGGTGTCACAAAGTCAAACCAGACAGGATCTAGGCCTCTTAATCTCCTGCTCAGTTTTCCCCATTCCCAGTAGCTTTCTTATTTTATGTATGAAAACCATTCTACAGATTGGTTAGTGAAATTGGTGCATTTAATTATTTTTAAATAAATGTTGTGTTTCCAAGCTAGGTCAATTTTCATACACACACGTTTCCTCACATACACACAAACCCATGAAATCTTAAGTTACCTCCTCTGATCTATGGGACTATAGAAATTAAGCAGTAATTATAACCTGTCATCTGTGACAAAAGCACTTGACCTTTTAAAACTTAGAGCACTTGCTGTGTTAATATGGTGCATCCTATCTTGTGGATGAGCTGCTAGACCCAGTGCTGACCATGGCATTGCATACATTCCTGCTTTTGTTCTTGATTCATTACCTGCCTTTAAATTCCTGCTATAACAGCAGTTCCTCTTATAACTCCTTTCTCTTTACTTCACTATCAACTGCCATGCGGTCATGTTAAGTATGAATAAAGTATTCAAAATTCTCCCCACTTCCTAACCTTTTAAAAATTATCTATCTAGTAGGAAGATACAAATCCCAAAATGGCTTTCAAAAAGCCAAATGTTAATTAAAAAAATAATAATAATTTATTGATTTTTACAGAGAGGAAGGGAGAGGTATAGAGAGTTAGAAACATTGATAAGAGAGAGACATCGATCAGCCGCCTTCTGCACGCCCCCTACTGGGGATGTGCCTACAACCAAGATACATGCCCTTGACTGGAATCAAACCTGGGACCTTTCAGTCCACAGGCCAATGCTCTATCTACTGAACCAAATCAGTTTCGGCCTAACAAATGTATGTTTATTAAGCTGGCTGTTAAAGATGCTCGGTCTTAATTAAAAACCTGAATTCCAGTTATGATGATGAGTTGAATTATTGTCATTAAAAAATGAGGATATTTGAACTAGGTGATAGCACCCCCTTACCAGTTTATATAACTTAACAGGACTTACTGCTTCAAAAACTATGTACTTATGTAAAAGTTCAGTGTGTCTGCAGAGGTCTGTCCCTTGATCAAAGATTAGAAGCACATGTTAATACATTAGTGGCTTATTTTTAAACATTCTTGCCTAAAACTTTTTAAAAATTGATCAGAGAGAGATACTTGTGAAGGTCCCACGTCTCATGTGGTTCAGGGTTTGGGCTCTAGAAGAGTGACCCCACCAAATGAAAAAGATGAGACAAGAAATAATAATTTGGAAATATTAGGAGACCAGGCGGGAACCTAACTCAAGAGGAAGGACCCAGCTTGGGCTCTGGCCTTGCCATCTTTTTATTCAATTTGGAATATACCTATAGCACTTAGGCAGGCAATTTCCAGTAACAGACTGTCTTATCAGTAAGGATTTACATGACTGTCTGGTAGGGAAGTTGCTTCAGCTACCGTAGTCTGGACTAAACAGTAAGTATACAGCCCTGACTTTGCCAGAGCTCAAGGGTCACCAGCATTCTGGGCTCCTTGTCCACAACTCTCTGCTAGTGAAGACAATGGGAAGCTTCCCACAAAGACTGAGCTCCATGTGAGAGAGAAACATCAATTGGTTGTCTCCTATATGTGCCCTGACCAGGATTGAACCACAACTGGGTATGTGCCCTGACTGGGTATCAAACGTGCATCCTTTTTCCTGTGTACTGGACAATAGGACAATGTACCAACCAACTGGGCAACCCAGCCAGGGCAGCCCAAAACCTTTCTTACCTGGTGTTCACTACTTGGTATTAATGGGTATAAGTAAAATTTGCCTAGAGAGTTAATTTTTTTTAAGATAACTTTATTTCATTGAGTTTAAATTTAAATTAGATTGAAAAACCTATAGCATTGCCAAAGAGTAATAAGTTATCATTTATAAAGAAAGAGCTTCTATTTGCCTATTGTAAAGATAATTCCACCTTATATAACTCATGTTCTCATCTCTCTTGATAAATAGTCAGAATTGAATTTCTTTTTAAGACAAAAATTGCATGAGTACTTAGTATTTATCCTCCTTTTCCATATTTTTGGTTAAAAAACACACAAAACACATTTTTTTTTAAATGTATTTTATTGATTTTTTTACAGAGAGGAAGGGAGAGAGATACAAAGTCAGAAACATCGATGAGAGAGAGACATCGATTAGCCGCCTCCTGCACACTCCACAGTGAAGATGTGCCTGCAAGCAAGGTACATGCCCCCAACCGGAATCGAACCTGGGACCTTTCAGTCCTCAAGCCGATACTCTATCCACTCAGCCAAACCAGTCTCAGCACAAAACACATTTTTTCTTGATATTTGGGGAAAATGTGCTTACTTTTACATTAGTTGCCATTTCTTCCAATTTAAACAAATTGACTCTTCTCCATGTGATGTATAGTTTACTACATCATTGAATATTATCATATTAACATTTCTTAAATAGTTATGAGGTAATTTGGGGAACAGTAGGGTAGGATCACCTCTTTCTAGAAGAGGTGGAATAAAAAGCAAAATTATGTCAAGGAACCAATTATTCTGCCACAGTTTCTGCCAAAAATTCTGATAATTTCACTGAGTTATATAAAATTATTCTCAACTATAACTATAATTATAAAGTACAAATTATAATGATGATGTGTTCCTTTGGAGTAGTAATTATGTGACCTATGAGAAAATTCTTCCCAACCAAGCTCATTTTAGAAAGAGTGATTTTTGCTCTCTGCTCTAACCTGCAGCATTAGACATTGGGTGTTATAATGCTTGTTTGTGAAATGGAGCTAAAAACACATTGTATTCTTCTTTAGTATTTGTCAGAATTCTCTCCGTTACCAATGATAGAAACTTATTTCAATTTAGCTCAATGCTGAAAGGAATGTCCGCTCACAATGTGGAAGTTCTGGGGTAGACTTGGATCTGAATACTCAAATGATTTGACATCAAGTTTGGGTCTTTTTTTTCAGTTCCGGTTTCTTTATTCTCAGGTGCATTTTCTCCACATGGTGAAAAAGATGGCCGGTGGCAACTCAGAATTTATGAATTTTTACAGTTCTTATTTTCCAAGAAAGGGAAGAGAAAGACCCTAATTTTCTCAGTGTCCATTAAACAAACCTAAGATGAAGATACTATAATTAGTCCTGACTGGATCATATTCTCACCCCATGCTCAGTCACTGTGGACTCAGAGGGATAGGGTCCTGGAATAGGTTAGGCCTAGATTGTATGCCCACACACAGGAAGGTGAGCTACTCTAGTGAACCTCAAAGACAGAGATAGAGAGCCAACTAAACAACATATATTCTGTGTGGTCATCTTGCAGAATATGAGGAGGAACTGTTAAAATAAGGTCATCATGAAGTGAAATATTTGCCAGTTTATGAGATGAAAAACAGCAATGTTAATCACTTTTGTACTTTATCGGTTATTTCATTAGTAGTCAGATTTTCACAAGTTTTTTCTCACATTAGGCTTTTGTATTTCTTACATGAATTATCTTTTCATGTGCTTTCTCTTTTTTAGTTGTGATTTTAATGGTTCTTATTAATAAGAGCACTCAATGTATATCAGAGCCTTTACTCTTTTTTCTTGCTTTGTAGCTTGAAAAATAACTCTACTTAACAGTTATACATAAAGTTTCACAGTATGCTTCCTTGATTTTGTACATACCTAGATTTTTCTTGATTTGGGAAATCTTTTACATGTTCTAGAATATCACTTGGTAAGAAATAACTAGTAGAAGTTTCTTATTCAGATATGAGTAATTAATTTAAATAGAAGAACTTATAGTATTCTCCATTTGGGAAAATCAAGATTGAATTATGTAATATATATTAACTGAGAATTTGTTAGTCTACCTTTAGAAAACTCTTGAGTTCTATCTACATATACAAATCAAGGAACAAAATTATACAAACACATGATTTGAGGATAGATTTGTCTAAGCGTGATTTCTGCCTTTAGAAATATAATACCCAAAGAATTTTAGTGACTATTTATGACTGTCCAAGATGTATTTTAAAATAAGTAAACCAAGTTATAGAAAAATGCATATAATATCATCCTTTTTTAACAAACCAACCAATCAGCAAAATTAATACAACCAAAACCTATTTGATCCCCAAACTGTTTATATATTTATATAAATATGGAAATCACTCACAACACTGGTTATTCTATATAATAAAAGCCTAATATGTAACTTGACCAAATGGTGGAACGATCAGTGGAATGACCAATTGCTATGATGCGCACTGACCACCAGGGGGCAGATGCTCAGTACAGGAGCTGCCCTCAGCCTGCAGACCCCAGGCCACCCAAAGTGGGTGCCAGCAGGGCCCCCTGATTGCCCTGCCAGTTGCCCCACAGAGAGAGGCAATTGGAGGCTGCAGGTAGTGCCCAACTGGCCAAGGCGGGTGCTAGCAGGGGGCCCCGATTGCCCTGCCGGTCACCCCACAGATCAGCCCTGATCACCAGCCAGGCTTAAGTACCCTACCCATGCACTAATTTTGTGCACCAGGCCTCTAGAATATGATGATAAAGAGATAGGTAGGAGAGATCAGTGACTTTTTTGTCTAATCCTGTTTGGATTTTCTTGATCTGTTGCAACAGTATTATACTTTTACAATTGAAAAATATTTAATAAGAAATTTTAAATTAAAGAAAAAAATTACCACTAAAATAGGAAACAAAGGCTAATTGGCATATACACTCTCATTAAAAATTCAAATCTAGCTAAGAATATATTGACAGCTAACTCAGGAATCTTTAATGTCCATTTTCAAAAGCAAGCTATTGGTAATCTTTGGCAAGGTGCTTCCTGAATATATTGTCATGCCAGCAAACATCTCAAATTAACTGAATCTCTTTCTTGGATTACAAAACTATTCATTTAATTTTATGCCAAGCAAAATAGGGGAAAATGCATGCTTTATACTTTAAGACAAAATACATGCTATTTTCATCTGAAAGAATATTTAAGTTTATTAAAAGTTTAGAAATTTGTTGAAAATATGACCAAAAATAAGAAAATCTGACAGCATAATGGTTTTGAATATATTTGTATATGAAAATAAAATTTTTATGTTTTCCCTTTGGTCTATATTTTTAAACATTGGAAAATGAGATAAGCTTGAAATATTCTCATTTTTATATAATTCACACATTGGTAATAAAAAATAGAAAGATGTTCATATTTTTACAGGAATAAAGATTGGTGTTATTTTTATAATAATAAATTTAAGGTAATATAATTTTGTATATTTTAATTATATTTAGGTGTTTTTTTTCTCTTTAATATAGTAGTTCTTATACTTATTCTAAAGATTGCAAATAGTACTTAGCGTTGTAAGGCAGTGACCTAGTCCCCCTGATCCCTGCTTTTTTAACACTCCCTAGAACAGGTGCGTGTCTATTCTTCTAGTCCTTTTTACACTCATTTACTTGAAGCAGAGATTATATCATATCCAGTGTGTTAAAAGAAAAACAATAAAAACATAGTAAGTCAAAAGATAATGGATGCAAAGCTCCAGGGAAGTCCAGAGTCATAATTAAAGTTGCTTTTGAAATTTTGTTTAATGCTTACTCCACCATTTGAATTTCACTCCATGATATTTCATTTTACATAAATACTTTGCAAGGTATAAAATCAATTCTCTTGAAGAAATTTTTTCATAGCATTTTGTAGATATTCTTTTACACATGTGGTAAACACATCCTCAGATGGGATGGTTGCTTTGCTTTGAGAAACATTGTTTTATAAGAACATCATCTGTTTGTTTTTTTAAATGCCTTTCTAAATATTTTCTATGTAATAAATATTATCTGAACCTCTCCAGTGAATGCTTTTACTGCAGAAATATATTCAAAAATTAATACTATGTAAGCCAGATAATTCCTTCATATCAATACTCATGAATTCATTTCAGAATTATAGACCAAACTTACGCATCACTTGAAAAAAAAAAACACAAAACAGTTTATTAATTATAGTGATTTAAATACTAATGACAGCTTTAAAGAATACTCAACCTTTAGTAAAATTAAAGTTTTGTCATTAATGAATTATTTTTAAAAACCTCAGTTATCTCCTTGCTTTTGGGAAAAGAATTACTATATTCTTACTGTCATGATCTTAGTATAAAATTGATTTATAGAGAAGTTTTCAAAATGTTTTCTGGTGCAAGATTGTAAAGAACTGTTTTTAAAATCAAAAAATAAGCTTATGATATCCTGAATTTACTGATTTTTTAGCTATAAAATGGAAATGTTAGAATTTTCTAACATTGTTTTGATTATAATGTTGATCATTAAGATGATAGAGCAGTCTTAGTATTTGGTTAAAATTAAAATACTTGACCTTTTAAATCACAGAATCAAAACCTCATTTCATCATTACATCCTTTAAATGGTTTTATTGTGGCCCAGCTGGTGTGGCTCAGTGGTTGAGCATCAGTCTATGAACCAGGAAGTCATGGTTGAGTGCCCGGGCAGGGTTCAATTCCCAGTAGGGAGCAATCAGGAGGTGGCCAATCAGTGATTCTCTCTCATCATTGATGTTTGTCTCTCTCTTTCCCTCTCCCTTCCTCTGAAATGAATAAAAAATATATTTAAAATAAGTAAAATGTAAAGGGTTTTATTATGATTTTCTAAGGGTTGATGCATTTATTTTAAGAACTATAGCTCTTGCATCCTATTAAATTACATTCTCTTGACCTAAAATATTAGGAAATTCAACGACTGAAATTTTCACAAAAGTGAATATTTTGACCAGAACTATTGTTTACCACTTTGGAAAACAAATATAATTTATACTTCTAGTGCAGGAATTCTGGTATCAGATTGTCTAAGTTCAAGTTCCATCCCTATGACTTGATAACTTTATACAAGTAACCTCTCTATCTTGGTTTTTAAAAATAGTACTTATTTCTATAGAACAATCTATAAAATAGGTTATAGAATGTCATTAGAATTAAAGTAATATATGTAAAGTATTCAGAATAGTGCTGGTACCTTGTAGACTATTAATATGTTATTGTTATTATGCATGTACATGCATTCACATAAACATTTCTGCCCATGATAGCCTTTTGAGAAGCTTAAAATTTTAACACCTAAAATATTTCGATTTTTGTAAGGAGCAAATGGAGATTTGGGCCAAAACTCTTTTTCTGATTTTCACTGAAGTGCCATATTAACTAGCACTGGCTGACTCAGTCTGTTTGGACTACTATAACAAAAATGCCAGAAAAAAATGGCTCAAATAACAAAAATTTATGTATCACAGTTTTGGATGTTGGGAAGTCCAAATCAAGGTGCCAGCAGATTCGGTGTTGGTTGAGGACTGGGTTCCTGGATCATAGGCAGGTTCTCTTAAGGTAGAAGGAGCAAGGGAGCTTTTAGAGGGTCTCTTTTAGAAAGTCACTAATCTCATTCATGGGAGTGGAGCCTCATCACCTATTAGTCACTTCTTGAAGGCTACATTTCCAAATATCGTCACATGAGGGGTTAGGTTTCGCCATATGAAATTGGGGAAACGTGAGGAAGGGGTGCCACAAATTCCATCCATAGCACTGACCTTGATAATGCATACCTTCTTCTGTCAGTTATATATTGTACTTCCTTATTTTTCTACAAAAATTGAAGCTACACTTGAGTGTAGTGGTGGGGAGAAGTTACAATTTTAGGAATTAATACTTTGAAGCCTCAGCCAATAACCTTGCTTAGCTGCCTGAAATGATAATGTGCAATGGATTTAAAATTGTAAAAAATCTAGGGTGGTATATGACTGTTCTGCTCTAGTAGATTTAGGTTCTAAATACCTATAAACTTTGGTATTTTGATTATCAGTTAGTGAAGGTGCTGGTTGATTGATAGAACAAGTAAAAGAAGCAATTCATTTCATTTCTTATACCATATTCTTGGAATTACTTTGGAATACTAGAATAATAACTGTATATTTTTAACAGGCCGAATATGTCATTTATTGGTACTCTATTGGTTGTTTTAAAGTCTTTATCTGGTTCTTTCAATAATAATAATTGATTACTTGTTCTGTTACTATTATTATTAATAACAATTAGATCATTCAACATTTCGATTTTTATTTTATCTAATAGATGAACCAACTAGCCCTAGCATTGATCATGATATTGCGCATATCCCTGCTTCTGCTGTCATCTCAGCCTCTACCTCTCAAGCACCCTCTCTAGCAACAGTCCCTCCCAGCCTTACAACTTCAGCTCCTTTAATTCGACGTCAGCTCTCCCATGACCAGGGTATGTTTCAATGAGTGCTTATATAAACCATCTCTCATTTTCCATTTTCTATTTAGAATACAATGACACACTGCGATCTTTTCACAAGTAAAAGAATCTACAAACTACTTGCAAATGTCTAAATGTTGGTTTTAATTCCAGAATCTGTTGGACCTTCCAGCCTGGATGCCCAGCCCAACTCAAAGACAGAAAGATCAAAATCATATGATGAGGGTCTAGATGATTACAGAGAAAATGCAAAATTGTAAGTAACACACTTAATTTTAAACTAGAAGCCCGGTGCACGAAATTCATGTGTGGAGGAAAGGAAGTGTCCTTCTGCCCAGCCTGCTCCCTCTCAAATCTGGGACCCCTTGATGGATATCCGACTGCCTGTTTGGGTCCAATCCAATAGGATTGCCTAAATGGGCAGTCAGACATCCCTGTCATAATCCAAGGCTGCTGGTTCCCAACTTCTCACCTGCCTGCCTTCTTGATTGCTCCTAACTGCTTCTGCCTGCCAGCCTGATCACCCCCTAACTACTCCCCTGCCAGTCTGATTGATGCCTAACTACTCCCCTGTTTGCCCCTAAATGCCCAACCTTGTGGGTCTGGTCACCCCTAACTGCCCCCCCCCTGCTGGCCTAATCACCCACAACTGCCCTCCTTTGCAGATCTGGTCCCTGCCAACTGCCCTCCCCTGCTGGCCATCTTGTGTCCACATGGGGGCAGGATCTTTGACCACATGGGGCAATCATGTTGTGTGTTGGAGTGAAGGTCAATCTGCATATTTTTCTTTTATTAGATAGGATAGAGGCCCCGTGCATGGGTGGGGGCCAGCTGCTTTGTCCTGAAGGGTGTCCTGGATCAGGGTGGGTATTCCCTTGGGGCATGGGGTGGCCTGGGTGAAGGGCTTGTAGTAGTTTGCTGGCTGGCCATGCCCCCCAGTGACTCAAGGGGAGGCTTTGGTATCTGGGATTTACTAATCTCCTACAATTGAAACTTTGTAGTGGAGCCAAACCTTCTGCTCCCACAGCCATTGAAATTTTGTTGCCTTAAGCAGAAGCCTGCTGGCCAAGGTGTGCAGAAATCTTGGCTTCCTCCATCACCAAGGACAACCCAAACCTTGCTCTGTGGTGGCAGCCATTGAAACTTTGTTTCCTTCAGTGGAGGCCTGCCAGCCAGGGTGTGCTGAAAACTTGGCTTCCTCCATTGCCAGGGGCAACCCAAGCCTCCCTCCTGCTCTCTCTGCAGTGGTAGTCATCTTGGTTGGGTTAATTTGCATACTCACTCTGATTGGCTGGTGGGTGGTCAATTTGCATATTACTCTTTTCTTAGGATACTTACTTGTGGGTATTATTATTTTAAATACTTATTTATGAATGTTCAGCATGACTTTGACATTAAATATTGAATTTAATTATATACTTTATACTTTCTAATTTTATGACATTAAAAATGCAAATAAAACAAAAGTTGTTACTATATACTAATTTAATTTTTATATTAATATTTAAAAATCAGTAATCATCAGTCTAGGTCTATAGCCACTCAGTTCTACTTTTACAGATAACTATATTTTTATTTAATTTTTATACTTCCATGTCATGTTACAATGACTAACTTTACATGCTTAATGTATGTGTGTATTCTAATGATTTTTATAAAATGCTGTATACATTGTTCTTGGAGAAAATTCAGTGCTTATATTCTTGACTCATTTTTTTCCTCTGTTTAATTTTCCATTGAAGAGTTGTACTATAATTTATTCAACCGGTATTCTATATTCAATCAATAGACATTTAGATTGGTTTAATCTTATGCTCCCACAAATAATACTTAAATGACTGTTTGTACATAGTTCATTTAGCATGTGAGTATGGTTGGAAAAGGATTGTTACATGAAAGGGTATGTATATGCTTTAATTTAATATCCACTGTCAGTTGCTTTCCATAAAGATTATACCAAATCACATTCCCAAAACAGTGTACAGAAGTCTCTGCTGCTCCCTTCAGCAATACAGCATGTTATTCAACTTCTGATTATTTTGTAACCCTAGTTATAATTTGAAAATTTTTATTATTAATTGAATATCATTTCAAGTATATTTAAGATATTTATATTTCTTTTTCTATGAACTACCTTTTCATGGTTCCTATTCATTTTTCTGATTTCTGAAGGCTCCTATATAGAAGAAACTAGTAGGTGAGGGCATGTGTTGGGGGGCTGAAACAGGTGGGGAGAGGTCAATGGGGGAAAAAGAGATATATGTAATACTTTCAACAATGAAGAAATTAAACCTATATATATATAAAAGCCTAAATGACTGAATGTTTGACCAGTAGCTATGAAGCACACTGACCACCAGGGGACAGATACTCAACACACAGGCATGGAACAGATTGATGCATTTCTGAGGGAGCAGGGAGGAGGAAGGGCGGGAAGAGATTAACCAAAGATCATATATCCATTCTGGAGGCCTCGTTCATGGATTCGTGCACTGGTGGAGTCCATTAGCCTGGCTCATGGGGATCAAGCTGGAACTGGCCCGGTATGCGGATTCTTGCACTGGTAGAGTCCCTCAGCCTGGACTGTGGGGATCAGGCCAAAACTGGCAGTCTGATGCCACCCAAGGGATCCGGATTGCAAGAGGACGCAGGCCAGGTCAAGGGACTCCACCAGTGCATGAATCCATGCACTGGGCCTCTATTAAATAAATAAAAGAATCTAGCTCTTTTATGAGATAAATCTTGCAAGTCTTTTCTCAGTTCAGTGTTTTTCATTTTATTTCCTTAATTTTAACTGTGAAAAAAGGTTAAACTTTTTTTTGGCAAATTTAGGAATTTGTAAAATGGCTTTTGGATTTTGTGTAATGCTGAAAAAGCCTTTCTCTCCAATAGAATTATAAGAAAATTAGAGGCCTGTTGCACAAAATTTGTGCACTCAGGTGGTGGAGGGTCACTCGCCTGGAATGCATCCTCTCGCAGTCTGGGAAACCTTAGGGTATGTCCGACTGATGGCTTAGGCCTGCTCCCTAGGAGAGGCTTCCTCCACCACTGCTGCACTAGCTAGCCATGAGCCTGGCTTCTGACTGAGTGGCGCTCCCCCTGTGGGAACACATTGACCACCAGAGGACAACTCCTGCATTGAGCATCTGCCTCTTGGTGATCAGTGCGTGTCATAGTGACTGGTCATTCTGCCGTTAGGTGGATTTGCATATTAGTCCTTTATTATATAGGATAATGTCTTATTAAGGGCAAGGCCTCTAATTCAATTTTTTAGGTAGTTAAGGGAGGGGCAGAATTTTCACTTGAGCCTGAAGCTAAAATCACCCTTAGCTCAGAAATCTGCATACCACTGAGACACATCTTGGTGAGGCTCATTGTGAACCCCACACTGTTTTATGTGTATAAGTATTGGGAGGCATCTTATCTCTTTAGTGAAAGGAATTCTTTGTCATGTTACAATGACTAACTTTATCTCATGACTTGTGTTTTAGCTTCAAATCTGTATCCAGTATTCATGCATCAACTTTAACTCTTCTGTTCAATATTTACCTGGCATATCTTTTATTTTATTTTTTTCTAAATCTTTCTGGGTTGTATGTATTAGTTAGGAATAGCCCACAGACACAGACAATAGTCTGATGAAGGCCTGGAAGGGATGAGTGCAGGGTGGAAGAGATCAATGGGAAAAAACACACAACTAAAACAAAGGGACATCTGTAATACTTTCAACAATAAAGATACATTTTAAATAAAGGAAAATATCTTAGCTGAAAAGAGTTTTATGTGTAATAATATAAGTAATTGCTCTATACTGTACTTTATATTCTCAACTCCTCTCAAAAGAGAGATTAATTGACCCTATGTTTACTTAATATTAACTGACCCTATGTTCACTGACTGCAGGAATGAATTCTGCCATGCGAACTCAGCACTGACTGCCACAGGGGCTGTGATCAGACCCTGCTTTTCTCTCCCAGCCTCTGTTCGGGCTTGATCGCAGCCCCCTCGGCAGTCAGTGCTGCGTTGCCAGAACTGTGTTCGGTCAGTTCTTCAGTCATTTTGGACATTACGGATCCTGGCTCTTTACATATACTGTATATAGATTCTTCAGTGTTTACTTTTCAAATTTATTTATTTATTTTGCATATTTACAACTTGGATTCATCTGGAATTTATTTTATTGTAATTAAGGAGATAAAGAGCCAGCTTTATATTTTTCAGTGTCTCTCAGCTGCCCAGAAAGCATGTATTGAATGTTATACTTAAGTATTGGGTTTTTTCCACTGATATTTCATTTTTATTATATATTCAATTTTTATATATATTTAGTATTTTCAGATTCTGTTCTGTTCAGTCGATTCATCTGTTTATTTACCAGATTCTATTAATTAAGTGATTTTATAATGTTTAATACATGCAGCTATTCTCCCTCATTACTTTGTCATTTCCAAATTCTATTTTTATTTCACTATTTGAACTTGAAAATTAATTCTCTAGTTCTCTTTTCAAAAAATATTTTCTTTTTTATCAAATTAATGGAGTGACATTGGTTAATAACATTATGTAGGTTTCAAATGTAGATTTCTATGATATATTATCTGTATATTGCATTTTGTGCCCACCAGCAATTTGAGGAAAGTTTGAATGAGGTGTGGCCAGTGCAGAGGTGCAGGCTAGCAGGAATTTTTTTAATGATGTAATGTTTGATTTGTGAGCTCTTTTAACATTTACTGCTTCTTCACTGGAAGATACCAATAATTGTCACATTTCAGAGTCTACTTCACTCTACAAGATGGCAGGACTGCATTTCTTCCTTAGTTTTTACCTCCTCTGATATTCTTGAGGTTCCTGTCACCAGCAAAAGCACCCTGCTGCCCATGGTTTCAAACAAGGGAAGCTTATTTGATCTCTCAGAGAACAGTGCACTGCAGTTTTGTTTGAAATATGCAACCAGTGGCGTATTCTATTATTGTATTAATTTTTACTTCATTGCACTTAACCATCTTTCTTTATATTTTATAGTTCAGAGTTATAGCTGTCTTCTGATACTGTTGGAGATTGAGTTTGTACATTTGTTTCTGGTTATCTTGTTGTTTGAGGTGGTTTATGAGAGGAGAGGACAGTGTCCTCTTTAGTCACATCTTAAAATGCTAAGTTCCCTAAATGAATTTGGAATTTAAAAAATAACAAAAAACAACTGTATTCCCTAAAGTTACATAATTTTGACTAACTCTTGTGAATATATCTTCTGAAGCCCTCAGCCTTTTTAGTGGCCCCAATTCATCTGGAATGTGTTTGGAAGGGCAGAGCAGAGTGGTGGGCCAGGGCCAGCCTGACAGCACTCTTCCTGCCTTGTATACAGTTCTGAGTAGCCACAGCTGAATGAGTATAGACATGCTGCTCTCTTGGTGTCTGACAGTTGGCGACACCTAATCAATTATTAACATTGTGGAAATTTTCAGTGGAATATTGTAACTCTGGTTGAATAATAATAGAAAGCACAGTGTTTAGCCTGAGTAGCTTTCTTTGGTCTAAAAAAAGAAAATCTCACACTTTATGCCAAAATAGTTTTCATGTACCAGATTAACTAAGAAAACTTCTATCTGAAGTTTAATTATAGCCCAGCTGATGTAGTTCAGCAGTTGAATGTCCAACCCAGGAATGAAGAGGTTGCTGGTTTGTTTTCCAGTCAGGGCACATGCCTAGTTTCAGGCTTGATCCCCAGTAAAAGGGGTATGCAGGAGCCAGCTGATCAATGATATTCCTCTTTTATTGATGTTTCTATTTCTCTATCCCTCTCCCTTCCTCTCTTTCTAGAAATCAATTAAAAAACATTTTTTTAATTGTGTCTGCTTATATTTTTAAAAACTTAATTATGAAATGAGCTATTTTTCTGACTTAATTGAATAGTGAACATTTAATATAGTAATGATGAAATGTCTGCTCACTAATGAAAGATTAGTTGCAATATTTAGACTATTCTTAACATCTTTAAGGTATTTTATGCACCATTAAAAATATTTATGTACTTCTTTTCCAACAGGTCTTTTAAGCACATATCCACCCTGAAGGGAAACAAGGTTAGTATTGAATGTTTTAAAAATATCAGCAAATGATAAGTTTTTAATTACCTTAGTTTACTTTAGCTCTTCACAGAGAATGATTTTTTTACCTATTAGATATATTTCATAAATGTCATAATCTTTTATTCTGGAAGTTTGTCATGCATTTGGAAAATATTATATATAAAGTATGCTTTTCTAATTTCTAAACATATTATATATAGTGGAACAAAAGTAGATTTACAGTTGTGATTAGATGAAACAGTTTATTCTTATACTAGAGGCCCACTGCACAAATTTGTGCACAGGTGGGGTCCGGCTGGTGGGAGGAGGAGATAGCAGGAGGTTGCCAGCCTGTCCCACCTCCTATTGGGGTGTGAATGCAATCAGGGGCAAGGCCTGCTGGGAGGAGGGTCTGTGGGCTGATCAGGGTTGTGGGGCCCCATAAAGGGTGAGGCCTATTCGGGGGGTGGGGGCGGAGAGAGAAGGGCCACAGGGGTTGGCCAGCTGTCCCACCCTCAGTTAAGGTGGGAGAGACTGATCACGGGCTGGGCTACAGGAGGTTGGCCAGCCGGCCCCACCCTCTGATCAGGCTGAAGTGGGCATCATAGCAACCAGTTGTTCTGGTCCTTCCAGAGTTCCAACCACTGGCTTTATATACACTGAATGGCCAGATTATTATGATCTGTGTGTGTGTATGTGTGTGTGTGTATGTATGTGAGTGTGTGTGTGTATTAGAGGCCTAGAGGCCCAGTTCATGAATTTGTGCATGGGTGGGGTCCGGCCTGCCTGCTGGCCGAACACCTAGTCAGGGGGACAATTTGCATATTAACCTTTGCATATTATGTAGGATATACACTGAGTGGCCAGATTATTATGCATTCAGAGATCATAATAATCTGGCCACTCAGTGTATATATACAGGCATGGTGAACAAAATTTGTGCATAGAGGGGGCAGTTCCCTCAGCCCAGCCTGCACCCTCTCCAACTGGGGACCCCTTGGGAGATGTCTGATTGCCCATCATGCCTAAACCAGCAGTCGAACATCCCTCTCACTATCTGGGACCACTGGCTTCTAATTGCTCTCCTGCCTGCCTTCCCCATCGCCCCTAAATGCCTCTTCCGGCCTGCCTGATTGCCCTAACTGCTCCCCCCGCCTGCCTGGTTGCTCCAACTGCCCTCCCCTCCTGGCCTGATCTCACCCCCAACTGCCCTCCCATCCCGCCTGATCTTACCCCCAACTGCCTTCCTCTGCTGGCCAATTTAGTCCTGATTGTCAGTTTCTATGCCAGTCAGCATCAAAAGCTCTGCCTCCTAGGCAGCCATTGGCTCCCCACAGCACTCAGATTTGGTTCTGATTGGTCAGTTTCTATGCCAGTCAGCATCAAAAGCTCCACCTTCTACGTAGCCATTGGCTCCCCACAGTCAGTGTCAGAAGCTCCACTCCTAGGCAGCCATTGGCTTCCCACAGCATTAACGTTTGGTTCTGATTGGTTGGTGTCTATGCCAATCAGCATCAGAAGCTCCACTATCTAGGCAGCAATTGGCTCTTCGCAGCACCCACATTTGGTTCTGATTGGTTGGTTCCTAGTTAGCATCTTTGGGCCTATCAATGGGGCCTCATCAGCAGCCCTGGTGGAGGCCTGAAGAGAAATGGAGGCATGGCTGCTGCTCAGACTGGGAGAGAAAGAGAGAGGCAAGTGCTGATCAAAAGCTGCCTCAGAGGCAATGGATCAGTCCCTGCTTTTCTCTTCAGGCCTCTCTCTGGCCCTGATTTGCAGTCCCCTCAGCAGTCAGTGCTGGAGCACCGCTCCTGCAGCACAAGCAGTCAGCTGCCATGGCAACCCAACGCTGACTGCAGGACTGACTTCTAGTTGGTCAAGCCTCAGTCATTACTGGTCGTTATGACCCAGGGTTTTTATGTATTAGGATTATGAATAAGCTGATTGATGTTTCTCACATTGGTCTCTCCCTTTCTCCCTCCCTCCCTTTTCTCTTCCTCACTCTCTAAAATCAATAAAAACATAATTACCTGGTGAGAATTAAAAACAACTAATAGTTGTTAAGATTTTTAACTTGTTTGACCTCCCAGTGATATTCAACACAGTTTTCCATTCTTTTCTGAGACTCTTTCTTCTGCTGGTTTCTATTCCTAACATTTCAATTATTGGCATGTCTAAAGGTAGTCTGACCCTCTTTCCTCTCTATAGCCTGATTTCCCTGATGATCTTACACAGAAGTCTCCAAAAGTTTACTTTGCTAATCTTGACCTCTTCCTTGAACTGCAGCTCATGTAGACTACTGCTTACATGATATCTTCATTTCATGTTTAATAAGCAGTACAAGGTTTACATGCCAAAAAGGCCTTGATCACTCCCAGGCATATTTATCCCCCCATTTTCCCCATCTCACTAAGTCTACTTCCATTCACCCAGTTGTTCAAGCCAAAAATCTAATGGCCTTGTTTCTTTGTTCTCACCCTCTCCCATATCAAGATCTGTCACCACTACCTCCCGAATCTTCATATTCCTCCCTGTCTTCACTTCTGCTGCTTTAGTTGAGTATGCCATTGTCCCTCACCTGATTCCTCCAATAGCTCCTTTTGTTCTGGTTGTTTTAGAATCCATGCTCCATGTAGCATGCAGGTGACTTGCATTGATGAGGTAATTCATTCCCCTGACTCCGTCTTTAATGGCCTCTTTCACACTTCATACCAAGGCCTAAAGACCCTAAACCAGCTATAATTTTCCATTTCTCCTACTTACACGAATAGTGAACATTTAAAATGATATTGATAAATACATAACATTCGTTAGGCTGTCCATTCTCCCTGAGCTATTCTTTCTTTCCCTGATCTTTTCTGATTGGCTTTTTTAAATTTGTTTTTCTCCCAGATTTAAACTTAAATGTTCTCTTCAGAGAGGATTTGCCCGAGCATCACCAATATTTAGCTGCTGCTGTCATTCATAATTGTTTTCATTCTGCAAATGGCACTTATCACAATGTGATCTTTTTCAATTTATTTTTTATTCTTATTTGTCTTTTTGTACTAACATGACCTTTTGGTAGCAGGAAAATTATATCATTTTTATTATTTTTTAATGATTAAAAATTCCTTCAGATGTCAAAAAAAAAAAAGATGGTGATAGTGTACATTTTTTAACAAGACCAGAAATTTTTCTAATGTAATTGATAAAGTTAGAATTTTTCAAAAATAGCCCTTCACTTGGAACATTATATAAAAGAAATTTTTACTAACGCAATTTTATCCCACAAATATTTATAAAAGAAAAAGCTGACATTTTACTGTGGTTTCTTTTTTTGGCCTTTTCTGTAGATTACAGACAGCCAAAAGTCATCAGAAGATTCTGGATCCAGAAAAGACTCTTCCTCAGAGGTTTTCAGTGATGCTGCGAAGGAGGGGTGGCTCCATTACCGGCCACTTGTCACTGATAAGGGCAAGGTAGTGCATTTTTGGAGCTATTGTGAGCGCATTAAATGCAGGCCCTGGAAAATAAAGTATAAAATCTGTATACATAAAATGACATAATATCCAGAATAAAGAATGGAAAACATATTTTATAAATATTTTTTCTATATGAAGGGAAGATTTTCTTTTAAAGTCCTCATCACCTATTTTTCTATTTGTTATTATATGTATCAACTATGTATGGAATATATTGTCATATTTTGATATTGTAAAAGAGAAAGCAAAGTATTTAAGCTTTTATTATTGAAGTTTATTAGCCATTATCACAGAGTAGTCCTTTAGGGATTGGCACTTCTTCATCTTAATTTTTAAATTTTCGTTTAACTTTTCCAAGTTTATTATTTTAAATGTCTGTAATTCCCTTCTTTCACTTTGTTTTATAAATATTGAGTTATATAAATGACTATCACATTATCACATATACTTCATTTAATTAGATTTTAACACAATAAAAATTTTGCTATAAATTTTCCTATAATATTTGGGCATCTTATTTATAAAACATTTTAATATTGTTATAAGAGTTGAAAATTTTAAGAAAACTCACTTTAAATGTAGCTATTGTTAATTCATTTGTTATATTTACTGTTTGGGATCCCCTTATGCAGTGTTTGTCATTTTCATGATTGATGACTTATCTTAAGCCTAACTCTCAATCAGAAGATTTTTCTGGCAGATTTATTTTTTATTTTCTATTCTTTTAGCATATTTAACATATTTTGCTATACTTGTTTTTATCTTAATTACTTTATTTTTTTCTAACAAAGTTAGAGTTGAGGTTTTACTATCCTTGATTTTGTTATTAATACATTGCCTCACTTGGTTTACACTTTGTAATTTTTGTCCTTTCTCTTCTAACAAGTATACATTGATATAAATCAGGCACTTGCTACATTTGGTATACATTTGTGCTTGTTATCAATGTTGTTTAATGTGTGAAATTTAGCCAAATATTAAATATGCCTGAACTGTTTCATATTTCTAGCGAGTTGGTGGGAGTATTCGGCCATGGAAGCAGATGTATGTTGTACTTCGGGGCCATTCACTTTACTTATACAAAGATAAAAGAGAACAGATGATTCCATCTGAAGAAGAACAACCCATCAGTGTGAATGCTTGCTTAATAGACATCTCATACAGTGAGACCAAGAGGAAGAATGTATTCCGACTTACCACATCAGACTGTGAATGCCTCTTTCAGGCAGAAGATAGAGACGATATGTTAGCTTGGATCAAGACCATCCAGGAGAGCAGCAACCTAAATGAAGAGGTCTGTGTGCAAACCAGTGATGGTAAAATTAGACACATTTGTTCATATCTTTCTTATTTCTTTTCTTCTTCCAGAAGACTAAAAGAATTTGCTATATTATTTTAAACAAATATGATAATAGTAGAGGCCCGGTACATGAAAATTCATGCACTGGACGGGGTGTCCCTCAGCCCGGCCTGCTCCCTCTCACAGTTCAAGAGCCCTCAGGGGTGGGAGGTGACCCGGTGATCAGGGAAAGGAGATGCCCCATCACACCTCTGCTGCTGCCACTGCTGGCAGCACAAGCCTCAGCTGGCTCTGGTTACCTGAGCCTCGAGGCTTGGATGCACCTCAGGCTGGCCCTGGGTGGCTCGGCAGTCACCATTCAAGTCTTGCCTGTGCCTCGGGCCGGCTCTGGGCAGCTAGGGGGCTGAGGGGATTGGGCACCGCCATCTTTGAGGGCATGGTAGTCAATTAGCATATTCCCCCTTTATTGGCTATGGATGCTGCCATCTTTGAGGGAGTGACAGTCAATTAGATGTTCCCTCCTTATTGGCTATGGGTATGGCCATCTTTGTGACAGTGTGAGGGTCAATTAACGTATTACCTTTTTATTAGATAAGTAGTTGATCAAAAGGAAAACTCATATTATTTTTACTTATTAGAAAACAATCATTACTGAACTAGAAAAATAGATGATTCCTATACTCTGAAATACATTCTCAGAAGTAATGAACCATGTTTGGTTCCTAGTCTGGTCATGACCTTTATGACAGACTACTTCCAGATCTGTCTTCTTATCACTAAACAGAATTGTTGAGTGGTTTAAGTTATAGAGACAATGCTTATCAAAACAAATTACTCTGTAAATACAGAGATAATGATATGAATTATTTTTATTAATGGAATTATATAGCCATCAATATAATATAACCTATTGTTTTCTCTCTCTCTCTCTCTCTCTCTCTCTCTCTCTCTCTCTCTCTCTCTCTCAAACAACTAAACATATTAAAGAAAAAGACAAAACTCTAATTATCAGAAATCCTGTTATAAGCCAGTTTTTCTTTTTAGTAAGGAATAATGTATAAGTACTTAAAGAGTTTCTGGCTCACAATCGATATTTTTACAACATGAATTTTGATATTTTAAGTGTATAAATTTTAAAGTAATGATTGTGTCTAGCTTTTATTGAGTCCCTTTTTCATTTCATTGGCACAGTTTTTCTAACATGTTGGTCTCACTTTGTGCCCATTGTTAGGACAAAATTTTTTTAAAAATGTACCATTTTTTTCCTTACTTTTTCTGAAGTGCCCAGAAGCACAGACATTAACTGTAAGGTTATGCAATTTATCTTCTTTAATTTAATCATTCCCGTTATTTCCAATTCAAATTAGACAATGTATGCTATAGGAAGAATGCATGTGCTTTATTTCTCTGCTAATTTACAACTTCCCTTGTTTGTGTTTAAAAGCTGACACCATCAATACAGCCTTTGTTCCATACCACTATATAGAAAGCATCAGCCTGAATTTTTGCACAAAAACAGGGAAAATAAGAACTTGGATGTAGATTTCAGCCTTTCCTGACAGTTCAGGAAGTTCTTGTTGAAGAAGCACCTGCTGTGCGCAGGGCATTCTACAAAGCAGTAGAATGTATTTGCTACATTCCTTCAGATGACTTCATCTGTGCAACATGGAGGGCTGTCCTAAGGATTTAATGAGGTAGTACTTGTGAAGAAAACCACATACTCCCTGGCAGATAATAAGCATTTACCTAGTGTCAGCCAATGTTAACACATAGGCATTTTTCCTGTTTTATAGATAGAAAGTAATAATTCATAGCATATGGAGGCACTCTTCTAAGCATTTTACATGAATTAACCTCAACAACCATATGAATTGTCCTTTTCTTATTATCCTCACCATTTAACAAACAAGGAAGCCATATGCCAAGGAGAGGTTAAATGATTTCCCCAAGGTCACATAGCTGATAAGCATCAGGGCCAGGATTTAAACCAGGCATCTTACTCTAAATCTTAACCACATGATCTCTCTATTGGTAACTGTGAAGAGTCATTTTGAATTTGAGATTGTTTGACTCCAAAGCCTATATTTTTTTGTAAATTATATTGTTAAATGAGACAATTAAAACATTTTTTTGAGGACACATGCCATTGTATAATTGATTCCAATTATCAATAGAAAAGAATCATCACTTTGTGCTCAGCTCTAATTGCCATTAGCATATTATAAAGTTTTTTAAAAAGACACCTGTTTTAAGGTTAAAAAAAAAAACACCTGTTTTGAGATTTCCTCTTTTGTCACTTTTGACACTAATTCACCCTCAATCTTGCTACTCCTACAAGTTAATTATTAACAAATTTTGGCAGTATTTTTTTATCTTTTATCCAGCTGTATTATTTGGAAATGCTGATCTTTCTGGTATTAGTAAGAGAAAAAACTAGTTTTCTGTTTCCCAGTCATTAATTTAAAATGACAGATCAGTAAGTTGGAACACTTGCTACTCACTGGTAGTATTCTAAGTATTGCTGCAGTACAGAAAATAAACAGAAAAGACTCACAGTGCAGGAGGCACTTGGAACATTGGTCACACAGTGACGGTGCAGGGTGATGTTGAACAGGGATTTTACCACACCACTACTGAGAATAAAGTAGAGTGTCTTTATTGAGTAAGCAGAGTAGGACAATAGAGAAGCTCAAAAAAGGTAGTGATTCCTAATTTTGTTCAGAATTGACTCTAATTTTGCCTCTCTTTATTCTGCAGGACACTGGTGTTACTAACAGGGATCTAATTAGTCGAAGAATAAAAGAATATAACAGTCTGATGAGGTGAGCTTCCGCCAGGCACGTAAGTTAATTTGGATATAAAGTACGTAATTATTAAGAAACATTCATTCTTTCAGCAGTAAAGCGGAACAGTTGCCAAAAACGCCTCGCCAGAGTCTCAGCATCAGGCAGACCTTGCTTGGTGCTAAATCCGAGCCAAAGACGCAAAGTCCACATTCACCAAAGGAGGAGTCAGAGAGGAGACTGCTCAGTAAAGGTACTAATGGGGGCATTACCAGTTGAACTTAATAAAATGATTTAAAATTGGGATTTTAATGGTATTTTCATATTCCTCTGTCTATTTTTGTTGATTTCAGCCCACTGTGAGCTTGCTCAAGACCACTGTGGGCTGGGTCTAGGCCAATGGGGCTTTCCCTTTAAAGTGCCAGTTCTCAAATACAAACTGAAGGAAAGTATAGCACATACAGCTACACAACAAATGTGATTAATGCACAGGATCAGGCGCTGTTATTTTGAGATAAATTATGTGTCCTTTTGCAAAATTCTCACTATGAAGTTATCACATTGGTTCTATTTTCTTGACTGTTTTAAAGAAAATCATGATACAGATTTAAAAAAGGTAAAGAAATGTATTTGCTAGTCACTAAATTATATGGAAGATTAAAAGGAGTGCTATATTAGAGACGATAATACAATATTTTTGATAAATATAGGGTATAGTACAGGACTCAGACTTATGTAAATATTAATAAAGGATTTCTAAGTCATGATTTAAACATTTATATATTTTCATATTTTTCTTACATTGTTTTATTTTGAATAACAATCAAAAGATGAAACCAGTCCCCCAAAAGACAAAGGTACATGGAGAAAAGGCATCCCGAGTATTATGAGAAAGACTTTTGAAAAAAAGCCTACTGCTACCGGAACGTTCGGGGTCAGATTGGATGATTGCCCGCCAGCTCTTACCAATCGGGTAGGAGACACCAGCCAGCTGGGTTATCTAAAGCTGTAATTCAGTTGTGGGACTTGTATACATGGCCATTCAGATGACAGAGAATCTGTTGATTTATTGTTTTCCTCTTCATAGCTGACCTTATTTTCTTGAGCATTTCTGATCTGTAAGGATGTGTTGAATAATTTTATCAATAGTGCTTTTTTCTCATTACTGACTCTCAAATAGAATAATTATTAAGCCATTAGGAATATACCTGAAATGGTCAGTAAGAATTTATTTTCAAATCACGTGTTTCTGCTTTAGCATCATAAAAGAAGGGTGAGATCAAGGACCTGATTAAGAAAGTATAATAAATGTAATGTGTGTGTGTGTGTGTGTGTGTGTGTGTGTGTATGTTTTAGGGTTCATTATCATGAATTGATTGATGTTATTCCCTCCATCCTTGCTTGCTTTTTCTTTTTTTTTTATTTATTTTTTTTTTTACTTTATTCCTTTTTATTCAACTAAGCTGTTTCCACATTCGCCTTACGTGTTCTTGTTTTCAGTTTAGGCTATTATCTCCTTGTGGACCCTTCCCTTTCTGTCTTGACTAGTTTCTCTTCCCACTGCCTCAAATATCTCGTGCTTGTTTTATCATTTCCCAATTCTGCAGTGTCTATATTCTTTATTTTCTCCATCAAAAAGCAGTAATTTTTATATTTCCTTTTGGATGGCCTACAAAGGCTTTTTAGCTATGGTAAATACATCTACTAATTAAATATAAACATTGGTACTATATTAAATAAAATGTCATTTCTTGTTTTGCAGTATATTCCATTAATAGTTGACATATGTTGCAAATTAGTTGAAGAAAGAGGTCTTGAATATACAGGTATTTACAGAGTTCCTGGAAATAATGCAGCCATCTCAAGCATGCAAGAAGAACTAAACAAGGGAATGGCTGATATTGACATACAAGATGATGTAAGTTATCTATTTCTTTGTGGGTAACTGATTCGAGGTTTTTCTTTGGTGGTATTGACTATAAAACTACTGAATTTTATTTCTTCATACCTAGAAATGGCGAGATTTAAATGTGATAAGCAGTTTACTAAAATCCTTCTTTAGAAAACTCCCTGAACCTCTCTTCACAAATGGTGAGTGAATGCCCACCAAAGAAACCAGATGAAACAGTCAAATATTACATTGTTGAAAAACCATAGAATATGAGATTGAAGCAGAAGAAAATACGTTTGTCAAAGGAAATAAGACATCTTGTTTAGTTTTGATTTTGATACAAGACATAATTTTGTACTATTTTTTTTGTCATGTGGATTTTTTTCTCCTGATAAACATTAATGAAAAGCAGAGTTTCAAAAAAATTCTTTACACTCAGTAAAATATATATTATCTTGTTCATCCACATTTGTAGTCAAGTTAAAAAGAGAATTATTGTTTTCAGTCAAAAGTCTTCAGACCTAATAAGATACAATAAGTAGAAAAACATTTTTTCAGTCAAGCCAAATATTTGAGTTACATAAAATATTGTACTAGATGTTTGTAGTCAGGAATAGAGAAGAATATATAGAGTGTATAAATGCAGGAGTATCTCAGAGAACTCACATCTTAGAGAATTTCCTTTGATTTGATGATAAGTGTTTGAGTATCATTAAAAAACTATGGCAGTATTAGTAACTTATATCTCAAAGGCTAATTAGATTATATACAACTCACCTAAGCAATTTAAGATAAACTTGCCTTATTGTTATCAGATAAATATGCCGACTTTATTGAAGCTAATCGGAAAGAAGATCCTCTAGATCGTCTGAAAACATTAAAAAGACTAGTAAGTATCATTTTTCTATTTTGGGGGGTATACCTAAAATTCAGCATCTAAATCCATCCTGAAAATAATATGTTTCAGATTCATGATTTGCCAGAACATCATTATGAAACACTTAAGTTTCTTTCGGCTCATCTGAAGACAGTGGCAGAAAATTCAGAAAAAAATAAGGTATGTACCACCAGTGGCTTTAGGTGAAAAGATAGTCTTCATTGCTTTGTGCCAAGTAACCAAAAATAGGGTTATAATTCAACAAAAGTTCTAAAATGCATCATATTGGCTGATCAGTCCCTCTACAGATCACTCTGAAAAGCAAAAGACCTAAAAATATCAGTTGTTACCACTTTTTAAGACATTTCTGTTTCATTTATCCAGCAAGAAAAATGAGAAAGCCAGAAATTTGACCTCTTTTATTTTCCAACTGTATATCAATATTTTGCAACAGGCAACATTTGCGTGATACAATAGTCGATATATCAAATTATGTACAGTGAAAATAAGATGTTTTTGTTTAGTTTTAAGATAAGACCTTTTTTAGTTATGTTTAACACTACCCCATTACCTTTATTAAATACATCTATGTTTGTAATTCCTTACTTTTTTCTAATACTCAATCCATGTTTAGTTTTTCCTGATTGATATGTGGACCTTGTTTGAATACTGATTTAAACAAACAGCTGTAAAGACATTTCTTTAAATCATCATCCAAGCAAGGTCCACCCATTGTGTTTAATACATTATTATCTTAACTTTTCATCATTCTCATCACTCGTTGGTGATAGTTGCCTCAATCCATTATATCATCAGAGATGGCAAAGGATGATTCTCAGGCATTACTGCTTAAAATACTTAAACACCATTTGGTTTCTGGAGAAGAAAAATCGCCAGAGTACCGCAGATTTAGGGATACTGCTGTCACTCCTCTCTAAGGACATTATCTGCTTAACATAGAAAACAATGCTGTGATATTTTGGAAGACAGTTGTTCACAGTTGTAATAAGGCTGGATTATGAGAACAATTTCAACCCTGTTACCTATAAACTGAGAAGATTACAGTGTTATAAATATGGATCTCCCATTTGACCCAGCAACCCCACTCTTAGGAATTTATCCTAAGAAATTACAAACACCAATCAGAAAGGATTTATGCACCCCTATGTTCATAGCAGCACAATTTACAATAGCTACAATTTGGAAACAGCCTAGGTGTCCATCAGCAGATGAGAGGATCAGAAAACTATGGTACATCTATACAATGGAAATGTAATGCTGCCATTAAAAAGAAGAAATTCTCACCATCTGCAGCAACCTGGATGGAATTGGAGAGCCTTATGCTTAGTGAAATAAGCCAGTCGATGAAGGAGAAGCATCACATGATCTCACTCATTTGTGGATAATAAAGATCATTATAAACTGATGAACAAAAGGATAGATACAGAGGCAGTAAAGCATCAAACAGACTGTCAAATTATAGCAGGAAGATTAAGGAGAGGAGATCAATCAAAGGACTTATATGCATGGATATAAGCATAACCCATGAACATAGACACTCGGGAGTTGGGGTATGCCTAGGAAGGAGGAGAGGGGGCAATGGGGAGATATGTATACATGTAACACAATAAAAAAAATAAAAAGAAAAAATAATTAACTTTCCTATCCAACTACTTATTCAATGTCTAAAATTAGAAATGACTGGTTACTGCCAGCTCTACTAATAAAATAATAGATTTTGTTAAAAAAAAATAATTTCCTGTAGACACTCAGTTTTCTCAAGTGATAGGTCTATGGAGGAGGAAGGGAAGGAGAGAGAGAGCACCTATATTAATTGATTTACTACTTCCAGAACTGCATACAGTAGGAGCCAAAAAGTTCTCAATATAATTAAAGTTGAAATATTTTCTAATTCTTTCAGCATTTCCCAAAGTATATTATGTCATTTGTCACTTTTGCTGGATGTTAGTAGGAGTTATTGGTCTAATTAGTTTATGAAGCATTGAATTAAACAAAATTTAACTGATTTCTTTACTTCAGATTTTTTAAGAATCTTTAAAAAATTAATTAACACTGTGTCTTGAATAAGGATATAAGGCACTTCATTCCCTAGACTTATTTGACTACACATTGTGGAACATCTTTCAAAAAATATATAATTTAAGTAATTAATTAATAAAGCTGTGAACTACTTATGTTATTAGTTTTATATGGCAATCAGCTAAAACTGCATATACTAAGTATTACTATGTATATAAATTATAATGCATGTTATCATTAGCCTAAAAACTTAATGAAATCATAGATAAGAATCTAGTAAAATTTTACATAGACTTTCAAGATGCTGGACTGAATGTTTTTTGATCAAAGGATAGATGACTACACCTTCTGGGGAACTGAGAACCATGTATTTTGTGCCCAATTGAAGTAAACCCTTCCTGCAGTTATATTTTTCCCACTAAGTTAGTTTTCTATAGGAATGCTGACCTCAAGCAAATGTCTCCTTATTTATATTCAGTAAGCATCATATGATACATGTATTGTGGTAGTGAACATGTTAGATGCATAGCAATTGCTTCAGAATCGGAAAAGATCTGTGAGTTTTCCACTTTGTGCCATATCTAAAAGGTGTGTGTATCTGTGTGTGTGCATGTGCATGCCTCTCACAAGACATATGGTAGTGTGGTTCCTTAAGTAATTTTTTTTTCCAGTATGGCTTTTGAGTTCTGTGCTCATTTTTAACCCCCTTAATATGTTTTCAAGGACTGGCTAAGGTTATTTAAGATTTTAATCAAATTGTAAGTTTAAAATATTACAGGAGACACTATTAGATATAACAAAGAAAAACAAAAGATTTGATGATTGTATAATTTAACAAGGAATAGAAATATGGTAATGAGTATACAAACATAAGCATGTAAGATTGAGGGATTCAGATTGGCTCAACAATAGGCAAAGAACTTTAGAACATGTAGTTGAAGTAAATATTAATTCAGAAGGAATACTTTCAGACTTTTGATTTTTATGTATTAGGGATTTTAGTAGGCAAATTTGGAAAATTTTATGTATCTTTAAGCATTTTTCTACTTTTTTAGCCTTTGAGGAAAGGGTGTTTCCATGTTCTTTACTGAGTTTTTTCCCTTCGATATTAATATTTTTGTCAGTTAATTTAGCTCCAGAAATACTAGTTTAGAACCAAGTCAATTACTTTCTATCAAAGATATCTTGGAAGAAAGGAATGCCAATTAAATGTTTTACATTATCATGAAAATAGGAAAAAGAAGTTATGTAGACATTAGCTTTTGGGAAATCCTGACTAGGGAAGCATTTGTTTTTAATTTAAATTTTTTATTGTTGACACTATTGCAGATATCCCTCAGTCCTGCCTCTTTTCCCATCTTCACCCAGTCCCTGCCCCTTGTATTTTTTTGTACATATCAATCAACCATTCATTCTTCTTTGAATTCTTTTTCACTAAAAGAACCTTTCATAAATAAAATGCCAAACATGCAATGGACTTTAAATCTCTTTCCTTAAGAAAAAATGTGGTATTTTCCATTATTGTCCTTTATTTCAGATGGAACCAAGAAACCTAGCAATAGTTTTTGGCCCAACTCTGGTGAGAACATCTGAGGATAACATGACGCACATGGTCACCCACATGCCAGACCAGTATAAGATAGTGGAGACGCTTATCCAGCACGTAAGTTGGTCTTCACCTCATCAAGAGCATTCTTTTTCTGCAAGCTGCTAGTGGAACAGAATTTAGTTAAATATAATTTTTAAGAAAATTACTTTTTTCTGTATACCATCCTCCAAATTATAGATATATTTATGGGGTTATTTAATTTCTCTATTCACCTTTTTTATTTTAAATTTTAGCATGACTGGTTTTTCACAGAAGAAGGTGCTGAAGAACCTCTTGTAAGTATGTCCCTCAGCATTTGTCCCCTGTTGTTTTCATTTGGGACACGAGATCCTGGCGCTACAGCAATTTCAACCTCCTGCCTGTATGCTCTTGCCTGCTTTGTGCCCTGGAAGCAAGTCTCTAGCTCCTCAGTTTCTAAGCTAAAGAAAATACAAGTACGATGGTCATTTTATAGTTAATTATATCTAAAGAAGGTAAAAATTATGCTCATGTGCTCCACTCGATAATGTGTCTTTTATTAAATGTTGCTTGAATTTTAAAGAAAGTGTCTCTGAAGAGATGATGAGTGATCTTTGTTTATTAACCATAGACAACAGTGCAGGAGGAAAACACAGTGGACTCCCAGCCAGTGCCAAACATAGATCACCTGCTCACCAACATTGGAAGGACAGGCGTGTCCCCTGGAGATGTATCAGGTAACTCTTGCCTGGGCAGTATCGATCTCTAGATTAACATTCTTATAACATGAAAGAGCAACTCAATCACAAATAACAATTCACTATGATTTTTTTCCCCTTTTCTCCTTCTTTTTCCTTTCTAATAAGAAACTTAATCTCCCTTTTCTGATTGATCTTAATTATCTTCCAGTGACTCTAATTGGCAGTGCATGGAGTTGTAATGCTTGTCAGAATGGAAATATGAGGGAAATGAGCATGCGAACCACTGTTTTGTTTTGTTTTTTTTTAATTCACAGTTTCCATGTAATAGTCATCACAAGGTAAAACAGATATATGCTACTGAATATGTGGTTGCTGTGACGGCAGAAAGTATGATCTAGGCTGCATAAGTAGCTCTTACCTTTAGCCAGACATTGTGTTTAAAAGCAGCAAGTAAAATAAGTTGAACTAATAATGGGCACCATTTTCAGAAATACAGTATAGTATTTGTCACTGTAGATGTCACAGTAAAAGACAATCTATGACATTTTCTGTTTTCTCTTGCCACTCGAATGTTTGGTTAAGTATTAGTTCTTGTAGGCTCTTTTGATGAATATTTTCTCCTGCCAAACTGTTGCACTAACCAAGCATGTTGTTTTACACAATGTTCTCCCTTTGTCTCTAGTTCTTGTTCTAGTCCTAAAGGGTTTTTTCAGCACTTACTGACACAGGCAAATCTATACTGATGTTGAACAGGCGAAGTGGGAGGAGTCTATCACACGGTAATGTCGCTAGTGGATTCTGTGGTGTCCCTGATGGACAGCTGGAACTGTAGGAAGAAGGAGGATTGCTGTCCACACTGTAGCTGCCTTGTCTGCAGAAACCCCCGATTCTTGTAAATGCAAACATCGTTGATCTGTGGTGTAAATTTTCTCTTAAAATTCTTGTAAACAGATCAATACTACTTTCTTAAAAGTTTTTCTGCTGTTTCTTATTATTTCTGAAGCAGACCGTGAGGAGAAATAGCATGGTATGGTCTACCAGTTCTTAAAGTCATAAAGCATTTAGCCATGTGTTAAAAGGGGCGTGGCACGGGGCTCAGCTCATTAATTTTGGAAATCAGTTTCCCTAAAGTCAAAACATAAAATTTCAAAATTGGTGTGATCCAGAATAGTGCTAGCCCCTTCCTACCCTCTTTATAATTGTATAATCTGAGTTTTTGCCAGACAGTAAAATTATGGTTTCCATTCTTCCATTTCCATATTAGCATTTGTTAATAGATAATGACAAAACTGGTAGCAATTTAAACAAACTAGTCAAAAGGATCCCTGACTGCACAGAAATGAAACTGGGGTCTAAAGCACAAAGATCAACATGATTTCATATAAAACCAAAGTAACATGGAAGCAGGGTTATCCTGATGCACTTTTTGAAATTTAAGTCTGACAAAAATCAACATAAGTACACCGAGTATGATTTTCTCAATTTGTAACTAGGGCAGCTAAAAATTTTAAACGTTCTACATTGTGTATCAGTTTCAGATACAGGATGTGGTACATAGCAATTCTTTAAAGGTCTTCAAGCTTCTTTATTGCTAGATTTACCATTTAGAAGATTAAATAAACACTAGTACTTCTGTTCTCGTTTAGCACAGGGCTCCTTTGCCATTCCTATCATTGAGCTGATTCTGCCTACAATTCACAGCATCCTTTCATGGCGGTGGCTTTCTGTGGTGCAGCTTGCATCTTTGTGAGCTCTGACTATCCACTGTGTTCAATGGTTCTGTTTGAGTTTTGCTTTCCCATTTTGTTCTGTGCCTGTCTTTTCCATAGTTTGCATTGTTTGTTGAAAGGGATAAAGGTGGACTAATACTGACCATGTTTCATTTAACTTCTGACAGATTCAGCTACTAGTGACTCAACAAAATCTAAGGTAAATTGTTTCATACAATTGTGAAATATTTTAGGGGGGATTTTTTTTTGGCTGATTTTTATGATTAGTATACAAATGCATCCCTGTCTGTATCAAGTGACACAACAACAATGTCTCATAAAGGGAAAAATTAATTTCTTGGAATAGAACATGATAGAAGTATACTGGATTATGAGGTGGAATATCGGGTTTCTCTGAGCATATTTTAGCCTAATACAAAGAAGTAGGCTTTAGTTTCTTACTCCTTTTTTTTTTTTCTTTTTAATCCTTATTACTTGAAGATACTTTTGCATTGATTTTTAGAGTGTGCAAGAGAGGGAAAGAGAGAGAGAAATATCAATGTGAAAGAAACACAATTGGTTGCCTCCTGCACAAGGCCGGGGCAGGGAGGAGCCTGTAACCAAAGTACATACCCTTGACTGGAATCTAACCCAGGACACTTAGGTTGGCAGGCCGATGCTCTACTCACTGAGCCAAATTGACCAGGGCTATTTTCTTACTCTTCAACGTGAGAAAAATTTATGACATACAAAAGTAGAGAGAATAGTACGAGTCCCCAAACCCCCATTATCCGTTCTCAACAATTGACTCATGACCAACTTTATTTCTTCTGCACACCATGCAGATCCTTATATGTGTAAATATTTCATTAGTAATATAGACTTTTTTATTATATTTTTATAGGAAATATTTTTATTTCAGCAAAATCACTAATTTTGTTTTTTATGACCAATATTTTTAACATAATTTGTGTCCTATTGACAGCACCACCAAATTACACAATATTTTAGTAGTTTTCAGGAAGTTTTATAGTTTTTAGAAAGTATTTTGTTAATTTAACTTATCCAAACATTTTGTTGAGACAGTAGCAACCAGAAGTATCAATAAATTTTTAAAAACATTTTTCTATTTGGAGATGAGATATAAATTTTATTTATGTGTAAGTATCATAATGGGACTGTATAACATTAATTATAATTTTTGCAGAAAATGTCACAAAATATTTTAACCAAATCAGATTATTCACTGTCACTTACATTGTTATTTTTACCATTTTTCTTATTTTGGATAATTTTAAACCTACAGAAAAGTTACTAGAATAATGGTTAGCATCCAAACCTTTTATTCTAGTCTCATTGGTTGGTAAATACATGATATGCATTTTTCCCCTGAATTATTTGAGAGTTACTTAATAGACTAGCTAACACCTTATCCCTAAATATTTTCCCAGTTGTCAAAATCCTGTTCTTTATTTTTTTATTTCTTTAAACAGAATGCAGTCAAGAATAACTCCTTGCATTTAGTTGTCATGTCTCTTTAAACTTCTTTAGAACAGTTTTCCATCTTTGTTTTTTTGTTTTGTTTTTTTCTTTTTCTGGAATATAAGATTTTAGATCTCAAACCTCTTTGAAATTCCACTTTTCCCTCTTATTAAATGCATATTGCTTAACCTGTTGTGATAGCTGTCTCTTTATCTTAGTCGTGGTGCTGTTTATACCATGCCTGCAAAATAATGGATATCCAAATGGTGTAACTCTTTGTAACAGTTTTTTAATTGTAAAATATTCATTTCTCCCAACACATATGTGATCACAGAACATAGAATTTAAAGGGAAATCCTAGTAAGTCTTCAAAAAAACATATCTAATTTCAAGGAAACTGTGATGTTAAAAGTCAATCACTTGCTTAGTGCCAGATAAGCTCCTGGAAGGAAAGTCGGATCTTCTTCACAACCACCATTGATCCCTGTGATCTTTAGCAGAATATGTTAAAATATGAATGACCATTGGAAAAGTGTAGGATAATTATAAAACTCATAACTTATCAAAAACAAAGATCTGTTCAGTTATGATTTCATTTTGATGAATTCTTTTTAATATGGCAGCCTAAATTTTTATTTTTCAAAGACTTCAGTATAATAGTTTTTGCTTGTCTATGTTTTTTATGACAGCAGAGAAATACACTTTCTGTTAGTCAGCATGCTTCCTTCCTGCCTGCTTGTATCAAATGGTGTGTGGTGTCTCAGAGGGAAGGCGGGGTGGGTGGGTGGGTGGCTGGGTGGGAAGAGATCACCAAAGAACTGTGTGCATATATGCATAACCCATGGGGTGGTAAAGGCCTGGGACAGGGGGTCAATGGAGGAAAAAAAGGGGACATAAGTGCTACTTTCAATAATAAAGATTTTTAAAAATAAAGTTTCAAAAAAGAACAAAGAATGGTGTGTGGTAAACCAATAATGTTTATTGACCCCTTCCACCACTGTTCATTCAGTCACTATGAGCAAATTAATTGAGTAATTGTTCTCAGGAACCAGTTATGCACAGCTAACAAAGCCAGTACTTGGCACCACAGCTTTACTAATAACCACTGGAGTGTTTCTTTGGTAAGATTTCACCAACTGTATGTTATTTGAATTTTCTGATTTTGTTGTTATCTTGAGATAAATGAAGACATCACCAACCTGAAATACCAAGGACAAGTTCCTGAAGTCCAGCCTGGCTGAACTGATGGAAGACCAAAGAGTTCCCTTATCTTAATGAACTGATTGGATAGAGTATCTATATACTATGCTGTCTATAATTAGAAATTTGAAGTTAGTCATAAGGTTTTAGTAACCTGTTTCAGAATATCAAATATGTCCGAACTTTAACTCTTACACCTAAAAGCACCTGGAGAATATATGAGCACTGCAGAAGCAGGGGCAGTCGGTAGGCACAGGGAAATTAACAAGAACAGGAAAACTGGATGGTACTGAGCATAAAGTACTTCTTTCCGAGATAGATGTCTGTGAGCTGTGACTTGGCAGTTAAATAACACCTGTATGACTTGGCAATAAATACCACCAGGCAGGAAATGGGACTAAGTAAATAAAAAGTAAAATGTATGCTAAAAATTTATCTTAAGCCAAAACCGGTTTGGCTCAGTGGATAGAGCATCGGCCTGTGGACTGAAAGGTCCCAGGTTCGATTCCGGTCAAGGGCACGTACATTGGTTGCGGGCACATCCCCAGGAGGGGGCGTGCAGGAGGCGGCTGATCGATGTCTCTTTCTCATCGATGTTTCTAACTTTCTATCCCTCTCCCTTCCTCTCTGTGAAAAATCAATAAAATATATTTTTTAAAAATTATCTTAAAAGGAAGTACAATTAGTGATTAGATTTCTTTAAAAGAGGACAGTACTTTGTTCCCCTTAGTATTCAGTAAACAGTGTTTAGTAACCGCATACATCCCATAAGCATTTGACAAATAAGCGTAATATTACACAATGATCATTTCCATTCCACAACCTCCAAGAATTTGTAAAAATGACTCCTCTAAACAAAGTATGGGCTATTGTATTTGGCCACTTCATCAACCAACATCCCTTTTAATGGGAGTGATATAAAATCAAGCTAGTGGAGCACTTAATGTATTTTCAGAAAAGCATGTCTTATTTTTAAGGACAGTTGTTCTCTGAGTGCAACGAATTACAGTTTCACAACAGGAAGCTATAATTGTATCAGTGTTTAGTCAGGGTTTTTTTTGTGTGTGTATTTTTTTTGTTTGTTTTTTACTGCTACTTAGTAATTTTGATGCCCGTGCAGATAAGTTTCAAGATAGATGATGTTTTGTTAAAACTAAGTAAGAGAAATAGAGTGCTGACAGTTCTTAACTGGGTCTTTAAGCCTTTGAATATTTATATTAATAAAATACAGGTATGAATTACATTTCATTAGTGCTTCTAGAGCTTCAGGTGGGGGTAATTCAGTAAGGAATATTTGGGGTAAAGCTCTTTCAGAAAATGAACTCGATCATGTTCTCATACTCAAACTCTCATTTCTGATCGCTCCCCAGGGTTCTTGGGGATCAGGAAAAGATCAGTATAGCAGGGAGCTGCTTGTGTCCTCCATCTTCGCTGCTGCTAGTCGCAAGAGGAAAAAGCCAAAAGAAAAAGCGCAACCTAGCAGCTCAGAAGACGAATTGGACAATGTGTTTTTTAAGAAAGAAAATGCAGAGCAGTGTCAGAACGATGCTAAAATAGAATCCAAAAAAGAGAATGAGACATCGGGCCGAAAACAGAGGATCGCCACTTCCAAAGAAAATGCCAAGACAGACAGCGGCACCACAAAAGATGAAAAGACCCCCCTGCAGAAAGAGAGGGTGCCATCCGAGGAGCCCTCACCCCCACACACTTCCAAGCACGGCAAGTCACCGACTCTGAGCTGCCGCTTCGCCGTCCCCCCGAGGGAGAGCCCCCGGCCCCTGGGGGCGCCCAAGTCCTCCCGGTGTGAAGAGACCGGGTCGGACTCCGGCACTCTGCTCAGCACTTCTTCCCAGGCGTCTCTGGCTAGGTTTTCCGCGAAGAAATCCCCCAGTCCCGACACCAGATACGGCGAGTTTTTGGCCACTGTCAGCACCATCACCTCCGATTATTCCACCACGTCATCTGCTACGTACCCGGCCAGCCTAGACTCCAGCCGGCTCAGCCCCGAGGTGCGGTCCGTGGCGGAGAGCAAGGGGGACGACGCGGACGACGAGAGGAGCGAGCTCATCAGCGAAGGGCGGCCCGCGGAGACCGACAGCGAGAGCGACTTCCCGGTCTTCCCGGCCGCTCCGACGCCCGACAGGCCGTCCCGCGGGAAGCTGCCCGAAGCCCCCCGGGCGAGCCGGCGGAGCTCGGAGGGCAGCGAGGTGAGCGGCACCGAGGGCAGCGCCACCCCCAGCCTGGACAGCCGCCGGCAGCTCTTCAGCTCCCACAAGCTGATCGAATGCGACACGCTGTCCCGGAAAAAGTCCGCCAGGCTCAGGCCGGACAGCGGCAGCCCGGGGGACGCCAAGAGCGAGCGAGAAGCACCCGCCATCGCCAAGGTGTTCGACGTTATGAAGAAAGGAAAATCCACCGGGAGCTTGCCGGCACCAACCAGGAGCGAATCGGAAAAACAGGAGCCCACGTGGAAAACAAAAATAGCAGACCGGTTAAAACTGAGACCCAGAGCCCCTGCCGATGACATGTTTGGAGTAGGGAGTCAAAAACTGAATGCCGAGACCGCTAAAAGGAAAAACATCAGACGCCGGCACACGCTCGGAGGCCACCGAGATGCTTCCGAGATCAGTGTTTTGAATTTTTGGAAAGTGCCGGAGCAGAGCGGAGAGCCTGAACTTTCAGCTGTGACTCGGTTAAAGCCCAAATGCTCAGCCCACGACTTGTCCATCTCAGACTGGCTCGCGAGGGAGCGCCTGCGCACCAGTGCCTCTGACCTTAGCAGGGGGGAAGCAGGGAGCTCCCAGCCGCAGAGCTTGGACACGCCTGTGTCTTTTCAGGCCGATGCCGATGCCGATGCCGGCGGTTCTCCCAGCACCTTGGCTTCAACTCAGAGGCCCCTCCTCCCCATGCCACCACAGTCACCTGACCAAATAAATGGAGGAAGCTTCCAGAACATGAGCCAGAATGCTAGTTCTGCAGGGGATGCCCAACATCATAAACTGTCTGAGTCCCCAGGCAATAAAGCACAGCTTTATCCCTGTCTTTAAACTGGGGTATGTTCACTATAGCAAATAAAAAGCTACTGTTACAGGTTCCAGTAACTTTGTAAATATTTTCTTGTACCAGAATTGTTGTTATGCAGCCCTTATTTGGGCTGGTTTTATCATTTTGCACTGTGAAATAGCTTTACAGTGCATCACTACAGCCAGAAGAACACACACACACACCCACACACAAAGATATATTGGATAGTTGTATACAAATTAGTAAGGTATTTGTTGCAACTTACTACATAGTGTATACCCAAGAAAACAGCTGGCATCAGTGTGCAGCACATTTGTTCTTTTGGTTTCATCACTAAAAAAAGTGCCTCATCATAAAAATCCATTTGGTCTTTAGGGTGCCATATTGTTAAATTTAGATGACTTACATGGAACTAATGAGTGTGTTTTAAGGGTAACGAATTTCATTACATTTACCAGTTTTAACACAGTTGGATACAGAACTTCCATTCTTTAGTCATTCCAGGTGGATCTCAGTTTTATATTCAAACTTTTAATACAATTTTTGAGTTTTGTGTGACTTGAATTTTTAATCTTTCTGTAAAATACGTAACTTAAATGATCATATTATATGTGTATCTTTTCTTTTTGAAGATACCAGATTTGATATAAATGTTGTAACATAGGTGTGTAGATAGTCGCCTGGATGGAACTGGCTTCTTTATTGAGAAGAATATAATTCTGCATGAGGACTTAATGATCCCAACTGTGTCATGCCTGTGTGCATACCCAATTAAACACTGGAAATAAAAATTGTTTTGGTGAACTTGGCATGGCTTGAAACTCATTCTAATATATTTTTTAATGTGATCCATTTATAACTACCTTAGTTGGTCCTGACTTTAAAAAATACCTACTCTATATATCCTTCCTTCCTCTCTCTCTCTCTCTCTCTCTCTCTCTCTCTCTCTCTCTCTCTCTCTTTCTCTCTCTCTCCACACTTTATCTACTCTTATTCTAGGAGACCACATTTTCCTTCAAAATAAATGAAAGCTGCCTGAAAATTGTGTTCCTAGTGTTGGAAGTACATGAATACTTCCCTGATCTGTCGTTGTCAATTCAGTATTTGATTCTCTTTTGTAGAATGGTTCCCTCACAATTTATGTGAAATCAACACCCTATTTCATTCTTCATAGTAATGTAGCCTTTAGACAAGACCTAGTCCCAAGGAAAACACGAACGCTATCTCTATACCTAGCTCTGTTAATAAAAACGAACCCAATAGAAAGCCTAACAGTTTTCCAAATATTAATTTGAACTCTAACACTAATCCTGGCCCTACATCTTATCCTAACCCTATAGCTTGAAAAAAGCTTGCCCTAACACTAGCCCTAAACATAAACTTAGCCATAAACCTAACCCTAGCTCTAGGCCTAAACCTAAACCTAACCCTAACCCTAGCCCTAGCCCTAACCCTAGCCGTAACCCTAACCCTAACCCTAACCCAAACCCTAAACCTAGACCTAACCCTAACCTTAACCCTAAGCCTAACCTTAACCCTAACCCTAACCCTAGCCCTAACCATAACCCTAACCATAACCCTAGCCCTAACCCTAACCCGAACCCTAGCCCTAACTCTAACCCTAACCCTAACACTAGCTCTGCCCTTAATTCTAACTCTAAACTCATATCACCTGTGTGTAATTAACTTTGGAAGGCAACTGAACCCCATGAAATCAATGTTAAAGGTTTGACTAACCTTTAATTCCCACTCTAAGTTAGAGTAAATTGTAATTGTTACTGGTCTCCCACTCACTTTTCAAGTGTTTGACCAAGATTTCCCAGTAACTTAGCAGTTTCCTTCAGATATGAAAGCTCTTAGATCATATATTCCAACTTTTTGAGGAACTTTGTACAGTAATTCTCTAGTCTTTTCCTGAGCGTACTCAAACTTTGATTCCATTTGGGCAGTGTTTCCAGTTCCTTCCTCCTGAATTCTGTTTCTACTGCATCCTGCTTCAAAGCAAGCTTCTCAAACGTATATTATTACTCCTCGCTTGACTATCAATTTGACTTCCAAAATTGTGAACAGCTGTAGCTAAATTAACTGGTTTCCCCAACATTCTTTTTAAAAGCCCAACTTTTTTAGAATGAATAACAAAAATGCAGAGCAACACACTCACTTCTCTGCTACTTGAACACATTTTCCCCTTGGATCCACCGAGTCCTTCCGATATTAAGAATCTAAGAACAC
>PVJN01000928.1:96873-164463 GCA_004026805.1 Lasiurus borealis | reverse complement strand
CTTGTCTTTGTAGGATTGAAGAAAAGCATAGATTAAGGTGACTGACTGGGTAGCAACTTTGATAGTGATGGGCATGCAGTTATTATCATTTATAGTCATGCTGTTTTTGTAGCCACACTTTGCTTATCTTGGGGAGGTATATAAATGTCACCAAGAAACATGAAGAGAAAGCAACTACCACATTGTGACAGGAAATCAACCTTTCAAATTTGATTTGCTAATGTCCCATTGTTGCTTTGTAATGTCCCATTTGCTAAAATCTTCATTTATTTTCATTGTATTTCTTGATGACAGTGAGGCCAAGCCAATAGTTCTGAAGCTCTTGCCATTATGTTAACTTCACTAATGAGGGAAAGAAAGGGGAATTATGATTGACATTCATTGAGGTTCCAAAGTATGCACAGTCACCTGCCAGGGTTTCATACCTGTGTGTTCTTCTGAAATCCTCACAAAGCTTTAGAGGTAGTCTTTTCCTCCATTTACATGTCCTCTCCCTTATTTTTTTTTAAAGAGGGAGAGGGAGAAAAAGATAGAAACATCAATGATGAGAGAGAATCATTGATCGGCTACCTCCTGTATGCCCCCTACTGGGGATCCAGGCTACAACTGGGCATGTGCTCTGATTGGGAATTAAACCATGACCTCTTGGTTCATAGGTCTATGCTCAACCACTGACCCATACTAGTTGTGCAACACACATCAACACACATCCCTTTTATAGTAGGAAAATAAAAAATAAGTTAAATAACCTGCCTAAGGTCATAGAGCTTTCAGAACCACAGGCATTGTTAGAATCACGCTGTGCTAAAACCCATGTTAATTCTTCTGAACCAATTAACTTCTGCAGTAATCATTGTTGTATATGGTCAAAAAATTGCATGGTTTCTTCTCTTGATCTCATTTGTCTTCAGTTTATATGTTATATGATTACTTATAAAGTGCTCAGATATTAATCATATCCTCTCAGTCTTACAATGGCCTTATGAGGTATGTAAAGCTGGTATCCTGCCTGCATAATGTAGTATCAAGAAATGGGTCGGGAAAGTTAAGTAACCTGTCCAAGGTCAGTCAGGGTTGACTCTGAAGCCAAGATTTTTTGCTCTTATATCTTCTCTTTGGTGGACCATTGGCCTGTGAGAGTTTATTCTCATGACAGCTGAGCATGATACTCAAACCTGTGCAACCATCTGGGTATTTGCCACAAGGCTTATAATGGATGGAGACAAAGCAGTTAGCCACAGAGGATAATGCCACTGTGGTCCCAGGACAAACGATGAGGAGGTTGAAGTAATGAAATTTTATGCGAGTGAAGAGACCACATCCGAGGTCTAGCACAGCCGCGTTTACCACTAGAGGAAACACAGTGAAATGTTGGGTTGGGGGTCTCTGTCGACATTAGCCACACGTGAGCAGGATTAGGAAGATCTCTCCGAAACAGCAATTGCGGCAGCAAATGTGTGGAGCCTCAGATAAGGACCAAATATTTACTCTGGCAGAGATTAAATCTTTCCTTTCTCTAAATCTATTATGGATCTTGCAGAGAATCTGCCCAAGAATATATCTGCCTGATCAGCCAGCTCACTGAGCCAGAACTGTACTTGGCTACTGCTGTGGCTGAAAAGCTACAGAGAGCTGGTTTACTAACAAAGCTCACCTCTCTCACTCTCAAACTGTTCTCCATACAGATTAATTAGTAACTCAGAGGCGAGCTGAATCACCAGCAGCCCTTGCCACACAGCCAGATTTATACAGTGGCTTCTCATTGAAGAACAGTGATGCAGTGAACAGCCCACTTCTAAGGGGTAGGCAGAGGAGTAATGGGGTCTGCAGTCATGGTTTCTTAAATCCTCCAGTCCATTTATTCTGCTAAACAGATTCTGGCTCAGATTCCTATAGCTTTTCTTGTTTAGAAATGAGGGTGACTAGGTACAACACACATACACACACATACAACCTTAGCAAAGATTATTAATTGTTAACTAAGGAAAAGCGAAGGAAGTTATATTGTCATTCCTGAGTTACTAGAGAATTAAGAAGTAAGAATAAAATGGATCATAATATTATTAATGATGGGCATAAACTATGCAAAAAATATCATCAGATACATTTATCTATGCATCATATCGTAATGCTAGATAATGTAGTGCTGAAGATGAAGAGGTAGAAATAAAACAGAACAGCACTGAGAACATAATGTCACAACAAACAGGGATTTAAGAAACCATGGGTGAATGGAGTCAGTACTTTGGCGAGCACCAAATCACTTTTCTCAGAGAACAGAACCTGGGAATCGCAGACATCATTTTACATTGTGTGTTGTATGCTGGATACAAAGGAAGCAGTGATGTCTACCCTGTATCTCAGCATCTCTGCCTACTGAAAGCAGCCTTGGTTGATCAGCCTAGATTCCTACTTTCTAAGATCAAGATTCCTCGGTTGGGCACAAGGCGTGTTCATTTACTGAAGGAAAACTGGGAAGTTGAGGAAAGCCTGTCTTTAAAAAAAAATAAGTAAAGCCAACTAACTCTATAGAGACCAGTACCTAAAATCTCACCAGAGTCATAATTTATCAACTTTAAGCACAAAAAGTGCTTAATACACTCTGAATTTATGTGTTGAATGATTGAATAAATGAATGAATGAACCAAATTATTAAATCTGAGATTCAGCAAAATCTTTCTTACATGTTAGTTCAGATGGATTCTAGACTTCTTTTTCCGTAACATTCTCTTTATTCTACTTGTTTCCTCCTCCTCTTCCTTCTCCCTATCACTTCCCCTTCTTTCACCTCCTCCTTGTCTTTTTCTACTTCTTGAATTAGGAAACAGAGGATATGAGACTATGAACAAATACTCTGACTCAGTCTTATAGCGCATTGGAATTACAAAAAAATAATACTATTGGTCATACAAAAATAATACTATGGGAATTACAAAAAAATAATACTATTTTTGTAATTCCAATTTTTTTGTAATTGGAATTACAAAAAAATAATACTATTGGTCAATGTCCAACCTATAGCCAATAAGTCAATAACTTAGTCTATTCCTTTGCCTATTCCCCCTGGTGCCCTACATTCCTTGATGCTTTTCCAAGTTGTGGAGAGAGACTGATTCTTGTCACTAAGGTTACTCTCATCTTATGTCTCAATAGAATACTCATTCTAACACTTTTTGCAACTAATTATCAGAGAAGAACAAGAGTTTTAATTGCACTGTTACTTATCAATATTTTACTTCCCAGGAGGTGGATGATATCACCACTCCACCTTCACCACCACCGTCACCAGCACCATAATCATCCCCTTCATTGTCACAGTGTTTTCCTTTAGGAATTCATTGTGTTTTCACCCACAGAACTCTTTATTGGCTAGCAGAGGTATCTTCTGCTGTGTAACAGAGAGCTTTAGTACCGAGTATTGCATCCCTCTTTGGATTAACTTAAGGACTAGGGTTACAAGGGTGGTAAGGGTGACAGCCATCTAACTCTGAAAACCCCAGCTCAGTGTCCCTGGACTCTACTGATGACACATTTTCTGTTTTAGACCTATAGAAAGGCATCATTAGAAGTTAGTCCATAATGATAGCTCCTCTTTCATTGATGTCTAATAACTCATCACCCCTCCTTTTGGCCTTGATTACCCAAAATGTACAAGGCTTAGTTCACTCTTTAATCCTCAGTCTGAACGGTGAGGTGCTGTAGAGTCTAATGTCTTATTAGTATCTCCTAGAAAACAAGCCTCACTTACTACACAGAAGTGAGCTTTTGTGTTACTGCACAGTGATTAGGTAGTTCTGTGGTTCCAGCTTTGAAATCTGTTGAGGGCTCTCAAATGATGTCACCTATACTGTGCAGTCTGTGAGGGCAATTTGGGTAGCTTGAGTCTGTTGCTTTCATGTTTAGGATGAAAGCCCATGGAGAGATCGTTAGCTTCATACTGACACCGCCCTCTGAGTACCTACACATTTATTGTTAGTTGGCGGATCAACTTTAAAAAGAGAAAAACCTCGTGGTTGGTAACAACGGTGCCTTTTGTGTTTCTCTCTTACAGGAGCAGGGGAAAATTGGGGTTGTCTTCAATATCGGCACGGTTGACATCTCCATCAAAGAAGAGAGAACCCCAGTAAATGATGGTAAATACCATGTGGTGCGCTTCACCAGGAATGGAGGCAATGCCACACTTCAGGTGGACAACTGGCCAGTGAATGAGCATTACCCCACAGGTACATGTTTTACTCTCAATGACCATACTCTTTTTTTTTTTTGCTCTCCCATTCTTCCAAATGGTAATTTTCTCATGACCATCACTAAATCATAAAACACTGAACATTAAGTGTACATTTCTGGGTTTTGTATGAGAAGATAAATTATTTCTTTAGGACTTGGTCCAGTGTAGGGAGCTTCTGGAGACTTACTAAATATGCACTGTACACTGTTTGTCAACCCAACTGGCTCATACCAAGACAATTACGTTAGAATTTCCAGGGCACTGCAAATGATGAGCGATGCCTTAGGGAAGGCATACCATCTTTATCATGAACTTCTGTTGATCATCATGAAATACGTAGTCAATTTGAGATCAGGAACTTTGTGGTATTATTTAGTTAGGTACACATGGCCAGTGAAAGGAAGTTTACTAAATTTGAATGGGTGAACAATAAGTCAGGGTTAAGAGAAAAAAACTAAGGATGGGATTTCATTTATTTGGTTGACTTTGCCATTTTTTTTTCATTAAGACTAAGCCTACCTTGATATTTAGAGATTGGTCCTATTTTAGGGGTTTTAATAGCAAGCATTCTGGTATGGGAGGGAGTTAATCATCTGTTTAAATTTTATACTCAAGGAGCATTTGCCAATAAACTCCAGAGCCAGATGGCTGAATCAAGGGCAGTAGGAGGAAAGGTTGCCTTCTTTAAAAGAGATCATTTAAATAATCTGTTTGTTTTCCCTCCCATCTCTCACTTCTCCCAGGAAAAGAGCCCTGATAATAAATGTTTCAGGAATAGAAAGGAAAACACTTTGGCCAAGGGCCTTTGCTCCACAATAGTTTTATTACCTGTGATTTGGAACTAAAGATACAAAGAGAAGAGTACAGAATACTGAACTTTTCATTAATGTAGCCACATGCTATGTCTGACTATCAAACTTCTGCACTCTGAACTCCCCATAATTTCCTCACTTTGATTCCCTCACTTCCTTCATAGTGAGATGTGCACAGAGATGAGAAAGCCAGAGTCACTTTTTTTTTTTTTTTTTGAAATATAAGAGGTGTTTAGCTATTAATCATTGTGGCTCAAAATTTCTGAAGACTGTGATTATGTTTTCACACCCAACTCAGCATTATTTTTAATGCCAATCAGGAGTAACTGTGCTGCTGTGCTGTTGGGTTCCCCCCCCCACAAACCCCCAATAACCAGTCTTCCTATGGCTGATTTTAGAATTATGGGAGCATCTACAAACAGCATAGAGGACTCCCAAGTTATTGAAGCCCCACCTACCCTTTATCTATCTTCTCAATCTCAATACCGTATCCAGCTCAGCCTTTGCTGGGAGTCTCTTATCACACATTTAGCACTTCTGAAATTAAGTCACAAAAAAGTGACCTTATGAGATTATCTTTAAACCTTGGAAGAGAGCCAGAGGTATTAACAGCCACTCTGAATTTTTATCATCATCCACATTCACTAGACACCAATAGACCTGACTTTTAAATGCTTCTTGCTTAAAATCCATGGAGTGGGGGTTGCAGGGAAATCAAAATAGCTTGAGGTCTTAACATTGTTTATTTGCTCATAGGAAAAATCGGTCTCTCTCCTTGCATGCTATCATTGGCCCTGCTGGTGCTGCTGTAGGGTTTGTTATGTTTTTATGAAGAATTTCAAAGATTTCTAAATTGATATTAACCACTTGCCCTGAGCCAGAGTATAGAATCTATGAGTTTGCTGCCAGCAATGAAAAGGCTCTTTGATGATAATTTTTGAAGCCACAGACATATAAGGAGACCAGTGACTCTTGCTGTGTGCCTACTTCTTTGTATCTTTAGTTCCAAATTACAGGTTGCTTCCTATGTTTTCAAAACAGAGAAAAAGCTTTATTTAATGACATCGCTTCACACTGAAAACTATTATTACTAGTAGCTGCTGGTAATTGATATTTACTAATAATAAGTATTATTGTAAGACATGATGCGGTACAGTAGTTATAAGTATGGGCTTTGGAGGCAACTGGCTGGAGTTGGGATGTTGGTGCTATTTCCTGGGAGTCTAAGTCAGGCTGGACTAAGACCTGGAGATGCCCTAACCACTGAAATATTTGGTGCCTCTCTCCACATATAATTCAAAATACAACACTAAAACCGAAGTGTGAGAATATCTGACAAGTTTGATTTTTCTCTGATGATCACCATAATGTTTTCAAAGTACATCATTCTTTCTCCTCACTTTCTATTTTTTTCCTCTGTTTTCTTGGTTCCCTAAGCAAGTGCTTATTTTTCCTGTTTGTGATCCACTTCCAAATCTTAAGGAAGTTGTTTAACCTCCAGAATAGTTGTTTCCTAGACTGTAAAAATGTTAATAGCGCTAATATTTACTTTCCATGATTTATATGAAGATTAAATTAGTTGAACGCATGTAAAATACTTAACATAATTCGGGGTCGAGTAAGTCAATACTCAATAAATGTTAGCTATGATTTCCAAACATTTGTGTAGGATTTCGTTTTTACTATTATAGTGGTACCTCGAGATACGAGTGCCCTAACATATGAGATTTTTGATACGAGCCGTTGAGTGAGCAATTTTTGCTTTGAAATACGAGCAACATTTGAGATAGGAGTAATCATGCGGATCAGCCAGCTGCACACAACCCACCAGTTTACCGCGACTCTAGCATCTCATAGTTTTCCACGCCTCAAGGTTACAGAAAGAATTAAACTCGTATCTCGAGATACCACTGTATATATTCACTTATACAGATTATTTTACTTTGACTATTAAGTTGGGTAGGATAGGTATCCTTTTTCTATTTTTCAAAGTTAAAAGGAGATCCAGAGAGACGTTGTCTCTCCTAAGGTCACGGAGTGAATGAAGGACAGAAGGAAGACCAGATTCTCTTATTCTCAACTAGAAAATTCCCACTATTGCCCCACAGCGAACTGGGGGATATTTTGAAAACTGTGTAGACAGAGGTGAGTAACATTCTTTTTGTGGCATCTTAGGTTTATTCCTTTACTTAAAGTATCATATTACAAAAGTGAGTATCAATAACCACACATACATGGTTATTCTGAGATGTAGAGTTGAAAATCCTCCTTTAAAAAGAGAAGTTCTTTTAGCTGTGCTAAAAGACTCATTTGTAATAAGTCCAGGTGAACCTGAGAGCAATGGCAATGCACTTCCATGGGACAAATGAAAAAAATACTGAGTATTTGAAGAAGCTCTCACTTTACTCAGTTGCTTGGATTGGAAGGTGCAACCTTCTAGTTTCACATTCCACTCTTCCAAGCCTTCCTAGGCGTGGGTCCCCTTTGAGGTTGGGTACCTTACTTTCTCCCCTGCCTGCTTTCCTGTGAGATGGAAAGGACCCATTTAACAGAATTGAAAGCATCAGTAGAACAATCCAATCATGTTTAGTTAATCTGTTTTAAACCAGGAGAGCAAAATACACCCTGTATCCAGGAATCAAAGAACAAAGCCACTAGGACACAGTTTCTAGAAAAGTATTGCATTCTCCTTTTACTAAGCTATTCTATTTTATTGAGGATAATAAATAGAAAAATCGCCAAGAGGAGTTCAGTAGTGCTAGTTGTCTCTTGCTAATGTTTAAACAGTAAAGAAATATTGGATGGTTCCTGTGGAATATTCATTCAAGTTTTCTTATTCTGAAGACCTGTCTTCACAGATCACCATGTGTCAGGGTGAACGGGTCAATTCCAGAATCTTCTCATGGGCATTGATGGGATTTTATGTGGCTCTACTGAAACACCCCACTGTGAAATATTTATAAACTAATTGGGGGAAGGATCCAAATGGGAAAAGGTAGTCATTGGAATCGTATATCCACTAATTCTGAGAGAGAGAACATAAAAGCTCATTCTTTGTTTGAACCTGGAAATAGAGAGGCTAAGGAACAGGAGGTGGAAATAAAAGGAGAATCAGCCCCTAGCCAGCATGGAGACACTGACAAATGTTCTTTATAAAGCCTCTGATTACTTTCTTGACACAATGCAATGGTGGGAAAAGGGAAGGAAGGTGAGAGGTGAGCTGAGCCTGAGAAATTAATTTTAGCCACAGATCTAGGCCCCCTTCGGAGATTGGGCTACCTGGCATGGTGAAAGATCCTCTCCCTCCACGGGTAGGTGGCTGGTTGTATCATCAGATTTTTAAGAAACCTGAGCACCATGCAGGAAGGGGCTTTTCAAGTCAGAGCCAAGATTCCTGGCAAGTGAAGACTGAAAAGCCGCTCTGACTTCCCATCTTTCTATGCAGATGGCATTCAGGAGAATAGGGTCTCCATTGTTTGTTTTTGTTTTTTCTTTCTTGATACTGCAGTCCACATCAGGTGAAGTGCTCTTGACAGGAATTTCCTTCCTGCGTCCATAAAGTGTCCAGTGATGTTCTCAGCTAAAATCCCTCTTGACCACTCTGAACCTGAAAAGAATAGAGAAATGTCTCCCTTCCAGGCCCTAAATTAGAAATATCCATCTTTCCATTTGAGTCTATCAAATTCCACAGCTCCTTGTGTTTTGTTAAAATATGTTTTATTGATTTTAGAGAGAGAGGAAGGGAGAGGGATAGAGAGATAAAAACATAGATGAGAGAGAAACATTGATCAGCCGCCTCCCACATGTCCCCTTAATGGGGTTTGAGCTGGCAACCTGGGCATGTGCCCTGATCAGAAATCAAACTGTGACCTACTGTTTTATGAATTTATACTCAACCACTGAGCAATACTGGCTGGGCAGAGCTTTGTCTTTATAGGCACTGTAAGCAGAAACACTGTAGTGCTTCCTGCAGCTCACAGTGCTTTCATATACTTTATTACACTTGAGTTTCACTCTATACCATGCGAGAACTGGGTTTGCTATTATTATTACCAGCATACCTATTTTAAGGTTATGTCATTGAGGCCCTGAAAGGCTAAATATAACTCACCTAAAGGGGTAGAGCTAAGATTCCTATTTTGATGCTTAGATCATACTACCTCAAATTTCCTGCACATTTTTTTTTCTATCTCTCAAAGTCATGCTTTGATTGACACTGACATGAGGCTTTAGATTTTTGTTTTGTTTTTGTTTTTTTTTCCATCAAAAGTATTCTCAATCAGAAATCCCTTCCAGACTAGTTTAGTTGGAGGTTCTGAACCTTGGCAGACTCGACATTCTGTTCTGGTACATTCTTGCTGTGGCAGGCTGTCCTGTGCATTGTAGGAAGTTTAGCGGCATCGCCAACTACATGCCAGCAGCATCTCTCCAGTTCCAAATGCCCACTGGGGGCAAAATCATCCTCATTTGAGAATTACTGAGTTAGAGAAGATCTCTCAAGTTCAACCAGGTATTGTCCTTTTACAGTTTTGACGGTATACAGTAGGATAAGAAAGATTTATTTATCCACATGTCATCCTAGATTATTGAGACTTTAAAGGGTTAAAACAAGTCTACATACTGGACACAATGCTGATAAGGTTTTCTCTCCTCTTCATTCTGCCTTTGGCTGCAAACACTTGAAGTCTTGCCAGGTTTGAAGCCCATATTAAAACAAGCCCTGTCTACCTGCCCATTTATCCATTCAGTTCAGTGTTACTTTCAGTACAACGAGGGAAAGAACATAGGTAGTGGAATAAAAAGTACAATTACAAGCCAGGAGGAAAACTATCATTGCACATGGTTTCCAAGACTGCAGAGATATAACAGTGACTGGGGAGAGGTTACTTAATGAGTGTGTGTGAGCATTGCTAGGTACACATTTTAAATCCGCCTTATAAATAAGTTCTTCGAACATTCTGTCACAAAGCATGTGCATTAATCAGTCAGACCGGGGCATCCTGAATATTAGCGCTGCCAGACAGTCATTCTTTCCAATTTGTCAGGAATGAATAAAGATTAACAAGTAGGTGAGTTCTATTTCCAGGGGATTTTCACCTTGCTGGGGTTGGATATTGGTGTAAAAATTGTTTTAAAAATCTTTTCAATAGTGTGTGTGCGTGCGTGCGTGCATGTGTGTGTGTAGCAGTGTTCTTTAACTTGACTGCAAATTATATTCTCCTGGTAACCTTTTTTTTATTTATTTTTTATCCTTAACCAAGGATGAGTTAAAGAGAGGAAAGGGGTTGGAGAGCAAGGGAGGGAGGGAGTGAAGGGAGGAGGAAGAGAGACAGATAGACAGACAGAGACACACATTGATGCGATAAAGAAACAAAGATCAGTTGCTTTCTGCCCCAACCAGGGGTGGAACCTGCAACCCAGGCATGTGTCCTTTCCAAGAATCAAACCAGCAACCCTTTGGTACCCAGGTCAGTGCTCAAACAGCTGAGCCACTCAGGCCAGGCATCTCCTAGTAACTTTTAATAAACTGCGGGTGCTCAGACACCAGTCCCATGTCACCTAATTTAAATGGTCTGGTATGTAGTCTATAGATAAGAAATAGCATCCAGGAGTTCCTTAAAAATGCAGAATCTCTACCCGGACCTGTATAACCCAGTTTGTTGGACATTGTCTTGTGCACTGAAAGATTGCTAGTTAAATTCTGGTCAGGGCACATGCCCAGGTTTTAGGCTTGATGGCCAGTAAGGGGCCATGCAGGAGCAGCTGATCGATGTGATGCTCCCAGATCAATGTTTCTCTCTCTCCCTCTAAAAGTCAATAAAATATTTTTAAAAAAATGCGGAATCTCTGCCCACCCTAGACCCACTGAATCAGAGTCTGCATTTTAACAAGATACCCAGATGATTTGTGTGCACAGTAAAATTTAAGAAACACAGGTCCAGGTATTAATAGTTCTTAATATCCCATGGTGATTTCATATACAGCTGGGTTCGAGAGTCACTGATCTTTAGAGAGCTAACAATGTATATTTTTCTTCTTTTAACTGTGCTGTTCAATATAGTAGTCACAAACCACATGTAGCTACCCTTGTAGGCTGGCTAATAAGACTGAGCCCCTATAGGCTTATTTTTATTGTGCAATTACTGTGTCCTAGGCACTGAGGGATTTAAATACATTTTCTCATTCAATTCTCAGATCAGTTCTATGATATTGGTGGCTGGTATTATAGAGAGTAGAATAAAAAATATGCTTTATCTTATTATCTTTTGCCTGTTTTTAATAATGTAAATTTTTACTTGCATCATTAATAAAATAATAGGCATTTGTCCTCATATACCTTCTGAACTCATCTCATGTATTTTGTCACTGCACAATCACTGGGGTAATATCTTCGCTCCATTCATGGGCTGGTTGTCCCAGAGACGTGGAAAATAGCAAATGCTCCCAATCTCACTCAGCCAGCTTATCCAGATGGTGATGGCTGCCCTCTGTTGGTCATTTACTACACACTCCCTGCTTCATGTACATTTTACTGAGCCTGGACATAACCCCTGAGGTCAATGTTAGTTTTATTCTCATATAACAGATTAGGAAAAGTCTGAGAGATCTTACAGAGTGAGCAGAAATGTTGAGATTCCAAGCCAAGACCACCTGGTTTGACAGCCTGGGTTTTAATTGCATTCTGTTCCTTCCACAGATTCAGTTTGGTGCCCTGGCACACTGGCATACCCCAGAAATGCTGGTCTTAACACAAATGTGGAAAATTTAGAATTTTTCCTCAAATTAAATCTTTGATTTCTGCCCCATTATCAGGAAGTCAGCACTTCCTTGGGCATTTATGATGGCTGCCTTCCTCCCCATTCTCAGTGAGGCCTTTGGGGACTTAGGTATCCTCTTTTAGAACATAATCCCATTGTACCTGCTAGCACCATATCCGAGCAGAAGGGAAGAGCTTAGTAGATGGAAGTCTGTTTTATGGTCTTGCTTGGTGGGGGGAAGAGTAATGAGTGGGTGTTTAGTATTTTTTTTTTAAATTTTACCAGGCAAACTTTTCCCTTATGTGAATTCCCAGCCATGTGTAAATACCCTTGTATCTCACCAGTTAAATTCAGATGCTCTTTGACTTACAATGGGTTTACATCCTGATAAACCCACCATTAAGTTGAAACATACCTTATGTCAAAATGTATTTAGTGCAGTTAATCTGTCAAACATCCTAACTTAGTCTGGGCCACCTTAAATGTGCTCAGAACATTTACATTAGTCCAGAGTTGGCCAAAAGCATCTAACACAGTGAATACATTATCGGACACCAGTCATTTTCCCTCCTGACCAAGGGGCTGACTGGGAGCTGCCTCGCTGTCAATGTTCATCATCTCAAGAAAGTATCTATTGCATATGACGAGCCTGGGAAAAGATAAAAATTCAAAGTTCAAAGTGAGGTTTCTGTTGAGTGTATCACTTCGACATTTTCATAAATTTGAAAAATCTTAAGTCAAACCATCGTAAGCAAGACACCACCTATACAATCACTGCTATCAAATCTAGAGTCGTTCTCTGCCTGCCAGGGTCTCGCAGAAGCTGATGAGCTGTTAAAGGCAAAAGCTGTTGTTCCTCTTCTGGCCAGTGCGGCTCATGTTTGAGCATTGACCTATGAACCAGGAGATCATGGTTTGATTCCGTCAGGGAACATGTCCAGGTTGTGGGCTCAATCCCCAGTGTGGGGCATGCAGGAGGCAGCCAATCAGTGATTCTCTCTCATCATTGATGTTTCTATTCTATCTTTCTCTCGCTCTTCTTTCCTCTCTGAAATGGATAAAAAATATATTTTTTAAAAAACCAAACTGTAGGTCTCTGGATAATGCTAAAATTAAACATAATTACCCAGAAGAGGAAAGACTATACCTTTCACCTTAAACAATATGGTCTTGCATTGTACAGGTCTACTTATACACGAGTGTCTCTATTTATTTTTTTTCAATAAATACTTTAAATGTATTTTTTCTTCCTTATGATTTTGAAAATAATATTCTTCTCTCTAGTTCACTTTATTATAAGAAGATGGTACATGATATATATGTACAAAATGTATTAATTGGCTGTATGTTGTCAGTATGGATTTTTGTCAAATGTAGGCTAATTGTAGCTGAGTCAAAAGTTATACTACATGTACTTTGGACTGTGTGGGGCTCAACACTCCTAATCTCCCCACATTGTTCAAGGATCAACACAGATGTGTGTATGTGTGTGTGTGTGTGTGTGTGTGTTTGTGTCAGACAGACAGACATCCTAATAGAGAAGAATATTTGGGAGAGAGGGAAGGGAAGTTTATTCACACATGGCAGCTGGATGCAAGGCACATCTCCCTGAGACATAAAACTGAAACATGACTCAAGTTTATTTATAAAGTTATTAAATAACACACCCAGGAATTTTTTATAATGATGAAGATGTATGTGAGATAACATAGTAGCAACTACAATGAGTGGTCAGATTATTATGATCTCTGAATGTATAATAATCTGACCAATCAGTGTATATTCCATATAATAAAAGGTTAACATGCAAATTGTCCCCTCGACTAAGAGTTTGACCAGCAGGCAGACCGGCCAACTGCCCATGTCCCCTCCTCCTGGCCAGGCTGGCTGGAGCCTCTAATATATTATATACACACCCACACACAATGATTGGCCAGGTTATTATGATCACATAGCATTTATCCAGAATTGACAGTGCTTTTGATCTAGAGGGTTGTTGAACAAAAGAACAATTTTACTGGAAGCTTCTATGAGACTTTGTAAGATGCATAATTTTGTCTTGGGTTCTGGTTTATGTTTTTCTCATCTTTAGTAGACCACCATGGTATGTAGAGGGGAAGGGGGCTTTAACAAATTTAAAGGCTCATGACAAATATTTATTTAACCATACATTAAATATTTTACATGTTAGATCTAGTAGCCTCAGTGAAATAAGTAACGAGACATTTGAAGATTACTTCTAGGTACTATTTAAGGAAACAGATGTTTAATTTCTATGAATAATGAGTAGGTTTATATTAAGTCAAATCCATGAAATAATTTATGCTTTCAAGATTAGAAATACAAGTAGTTACCTTTTATGTGATTTTTAAAAATTATACTCATTTGAGATAGTGTAACATAAAAATACTAATAATATCTCACTTTTGGTAAGGCCTCTGAAATTACACAGATTCATCCAAAATAAAACAATCATCAATATTGCATGATGTCTAAGCTAGACTAAGTGAATGACAAATTTTGTTTGCCTTATTGTCACAAAGAAGTTTAGATAGTAAATAATATAATTCTGGAATGCAGAACTGTCTTTAATTTTGAAAATCTAGAATTATTATCCCAAATAAATAAATAAAATTCCCCTATGCTGTCTCCCTCTCCCTCCCCCACCCCCAGAATTCAACGAACATCAAACATCCTAGTACTCATGGGAGAGCATAGCTTTATTGATAGGAAAAGTTTTCAAGTTTTCAGTTTAAGTTTTTCACAAGGTTGTAGGGTCCCTCTAGCTAGTTAAAATCTAAAAAGCACATTTAGCTTCTTGGAGAAAGGTGGTACCTAAATATCCAATAAAAAATAATATATATCCACATACAGTATGCCATTTATAATTCTGTAAAGCGCGGAGGATAATGAAAGGCGTTCTAAACTGTAAATCACTCAATCGATTGTAATCATATTGCAGCTCATATCAAAGAGATAAAGCTTTCCACTCCTCTAAAATCCCAGTCAATAGCCCAGCAGGCTGAAAGAGAGGGGGTGGAGGGTCAGAGGAGGAAGGAGAGGGTGAGTCAAGGACAAAGAGGCACTGCTCACTTTAAGCTCATAGAGTGCACTGGATTAGATTCCTAGTGGTGTTTCAGTTTGTCCCATGAAATGCACTTCTTTTGCACGTGTTACTTCTCCAGCCTACAGTCAGTCCCTGATGCTCTGTGTGTGGGCCTGGGTGGCGGGGTTTGCCAAACACCTATGGTTGTATACAGTGCTGCATAACAATATGTAGGGACTAGTTGTGTAAGTGGAAAACCATTCAAGGCAAAAGCTAAAGATTATATTCAAACAAATCATAGAAATAAATGTATAACGGGCCAGGAAAAGTGATTATATTGCATTTCCATAAAGCAGAAACATTTTAGAAATCTTTCTGACTATCTGCTGTTGCCTTTCATGCTTGAAAAAAAATGTTACTAATCTTCCATCCCCATCAGTGAGGTTGGGTTGAGGGGGGTAATTTCCTTATGCAGCCATTCATTCAGCATTCGACAAATATGTATTCAAAGTCTACTTTACATGTGAATCCACGCTGTTGAAGGAAAATAAAACACAGCCTCTGCTTTCAAGGGTTTTACATTCTAGTGCAATGAAAATACCTGTACATCAACAAGATAGTTTTAATTCTTAAATTATATTGTGCAGTTATTAACTGCCAGCCACTGCTCTGAGTTCTTATATTAAATCTTCCCAATAGCCCTAAAAGTTAGAGACTAATTTTATCATGATCTTATAAACGGGAATATGGAAGTTTATAAGATTAACATTCCCAGGGTCTTAAGCTAGTACATGAAGATAAGACCTGGATCTCAAGCCTGTATCTCTTGGAGGGCTATCTTTATGCTCCATCCAGTGACCTGTACTATATTGCATCTGTAGTTCCAAATAGTGCAAGAAGGTGCTTTTATTCAGGTGAGATCTGGGTTCAAAGGCACACATAAGTTAGAGCCTGAAATTGGGCTATGACCTTGGGGCCCGCTAGGTCAATGGTAACAAACTCTGCTCCCAACCTAGACATACATAATCATAAACTGTAACATGATAACCTACACCTTTCCCACCGAGGGAACTAGTAGGTAGGCATTGTTCATATACTTGTTATTTCACCTAATGTAATTTTCCCTCTGGTTTTAAGATAAAAGTATATTAATGTCCCTGTTTTATAGGTGAATAAACCAAGGCTCAGGGAGTCTGATTAAGCATGCTGCAATCACAGGGCCAGAGAGTGTCAATGCTGGGATTCTATGCAGATTTACAAGTTCCTATGCTTTCCATGGTTTCCTAGGAGCAGTTCAGTTTGCATTGTGTATATAGAGCTCACATTTATAGGGTTGACAGATGTAAATTCACATGCAATTGTACTATTGTTCCCCACATCCCGATGCATGCAGCTCACATTGTAATCACATTATTAACATTCACTAGAATGTGCTTCTGCCGGATCACAATTGCCAGTCTCAGTGTTTAATTAAACTAGATTTGTTTTCATTTTAATCACATTATAGAGGTGTTTTCTCAGAGTTCAAATGGTGAAATCTTCATTTCAAATGCCAACAGGAGTCTAAGATCTGTATATCCTGGAGAAGGGCATGAGGATATTACAGCATATCCTAGCAGAGAGGATTTTAGGGAAATAATATTACTTGATAATAGGTTACACTGGTACAGTACTCATTTTGTGCTGGGCTCGTGGATGATCACATTGAATCTTTCTCATAGCATCCTAAAAAATGGGATTCATTATTATTCCCATTTTAGAGATGAGAAAACTGAGTCTCAGAAGTGTTAATTTACACACTCTCTGGTATTATACAGCTAGTAGGTGATAGAGCCAACTTGAATTTGAATATACACACGGAGATCCTGATACTTTTATTTAGAGAAAACTTATTTTTCTAAAGCCAAATAATACATAGTATAGGATTTTCAAACTATAGGCCTTTCTTACAATTATTTAACTCTCTGGTATAGTGCAAAAATGACCACAGGCAATACATAAATGAATGTGCATAACTATGTTCTACTAATATGATTTACAGAAATAAGTGGTGAGGAGTTAGCTTTGTCCCTTGGTTATAGTTGATGAACCCTTGATCTACATCAAATATTTTGAAGCTTCTAGCTCTATTTTTATTGATACACCAGATTTATTTTATGGATTGTCCCATCTCTGCTTAGGATAAAGAGAATAAGGCAATCTCTAGGTGGGTGGGTTAAATCCCAGAGACACAGGCAATAGTACTGCTAAGTAGACTAACCTACACCCATTGTTGAGGTTAGTTCAGGGTAAAGAAATACATAAATGGCCCTAACCAGTTTGGCTCAGTGGACAGAGCATCGGCCTGCAGACTGAAGGGTCCCAGGTTCAATTCCGGTTAAGGGCATATACCTTGGTTGTGGGCACTTCCCCAGTGGGGGATGTGCAGGAGGCAGCTGATTTTAGTTTCTCTCTCATCGATGTTTCAGACCCTCTATCCATCTCCCTTCCTCTCTGTAAAGAAATCAATAAAATATATTTTTAAAAAAAGAAAAGAAATACACTTTCCTCACTGAACACCAAAGACATAGATTCAATTCCATCTGTATTTATGTTATGCCACACATTGCTTAGGGCAAGATTTGTAAATAACAAACAGAACACATTATTATTTCTCTAGTTCTGTTACTTCTACTTAGTAACTATAACTTACAGTGATCCAAATTTACTTCTTCCCTCTCTCATTACAGAAGTTAATATACTTTAATTTCAATTCATAGGTTGTTATTAGCCCCTGCCTCAGCTACCCTAACCTATTCTCTGCCCTTCTGCCTAGAGGTGCCAACTAACTTCTTAGAATTTATATTTTCTTCTACCTGCTCCCTACTGTCTATCTACTACTAGTAAGTCCCAGAGAACAGCCTCTTCATTTCTCAGCACTGGCTGCCCCTGACCTCTTGGTGACCTGCTTGAGCTTCTGGTCTGTTCCATTGATCTGCCATTTTGAGGGTGCACTTTCCTTGGATGTGACTCAACCTCAGAGATTGAATTTCAGAGATTTTACAATCTGTTCCCCTATTCATTAAAGGAATAAGAATCAGGTTTTGAGATTTTTACAGATGTGTATATACACACAAGCATTCACAAGTTCAAAATGCATATTTAAAAATTAAACTAAGACAGACTAGATTTTATTTATAAAAAAATAGGGGTTCTTTCACATTTTATGGACCTCAGTATTGGCTATAATAAAGTTGTCAATCAAAAGACAACATTTCTACCACCAGGATAGAAAGCATAGGATACATAGAAAGTAGCTTTGCTTGAGTCAAGTCTGGTACCCCCACTTTTTTTTTAACAGTTAAAGTGCCTATATAGTAGTTGTTTATAAATGTTAAAAAGTACAACTTTACTAATATTACTGGATACTTCATCTGATTTTACTGTCTGTACATACACAATGATAATATTCAGCAAGATAAAGCATCCATTAAATATCCATGTTTGTTTTAAAAGCAACAGGAAAATATCAAGTGTTTTATATTATGAATAACTTCTAAGATTTTACTGAGACATTTTTCTTTCTTGAAACAAAACTGATTTTATTAAAATACCTTTATGTTGCAGAGGTGATTTTCTGCATGTCTCAAACCATAGATTTCTCAGCGTACTTAGACAAAATGATAAAAGGGATGAAGGAGGACATTTAGGCATCCATGAAATTAAGAAAAAAAAATAACTAAATATAATGGAAAGTAAAAAATAAATCTAAGCTCTCAGACAGGCACGGTTTAGAAATACTTTATTTTTAAACCTACATAAAACCGCGGTGAGATACTGTTGCCAATAAAATGGGAATTTATATAAGTGAAGTACAAATTGAAATAGAACCAAATGCTTTTAGAGTTTCAAAATGAATTTTCTGTGTGGTAAAGATGGAGCTGGACCTCCAGGAGAAGGAGAGAAGAAGGTAATACGTGCAAACCAATATATAGTTCTCTGGGAGCGGTTGAGATCTCCTGGAGGAGATAAAGCAAGTGAAATATAATAGTCTTGCTTCATTTTGTAACTTTCTCCCACTATGACTGCAGAGGATTCTGATCTCCAAGTGGGTCCATAAAGGGAATTTTGAAATACTCTTAACAGATTTGTTCTTGAAATAAGTCAATTGAACTGAGTGAAGTGCTATGCCAACATGTTGACTCAGAGTCCTGACCAACTCAGATCCCAGACCTTCATGACAATTCTCTAGTCTCATTTCCATTCTCAGTAGCTTTTCTTTTTCATTCTCAGTAGTTGTATGCGATATATCTGCAACACTTGTTCTAAGCCCACATTCCTAATGGTCTGGTTGAAATGCAGTAGTAGTTACAGATATCTTCGAGGAACACATAGGCCAAAACATTAACGAACTTTTTAGCCAGTGAATCCAGCTCTTTCGGTGGCTGTATAATTATATAGCTGCATCATTCTGTCAAGTTACAATGGCTTTCGTTTTTTTTGTGTGTGTTTTTTTCTTCTGGTTAAATAGGACAATCAATACAAGTATACTTTCTTTCTGTTTCTTCTGGCTTTGATTCCTTGATTTATGCCCCTCTCCCAACCCCAGCTGCATGAACATGCTCTTAACTAGAGGTCTGGGAGCGTCTGAGTAATAATCAGTGTACCTTCAAACCGTACTGCCTTTTGGAAGTACAATTTCTCCTGAAATCACAATTGACACAGCCAACCTCCAGGGACGGAAGCAACCCTGGTGACTGCATTCCTTTGTTAACAGAAGCAATTCAAGTGCTTCTCTGAAAGTATATTTTAAGCATTGCCTGGCTGGTGTGGCTTATGTTTCCATCTCTGTATCCCTCTTCCTTCCTCTCTCTCTAAAAATCAATAAAAATGTATTTAAAAATAAAATTATTTAAGCATCTATCTCTGTAAGTCCCTTTTGTAGAGACTGAAAAATAGAATTTGGATCATTATTTAATCAGAGCATATTAAAAATAAGAGAATACATAAACTGGAGATCTACATATTTTTTACTTCTCACTATGTCTAGGTTTTACTTTTTTATTAAATTGAATGTATTGTAGTTACATTGGTTAAAAATATTATATAGGGTGGGTTTTTTTTTGAGTTGCACTCAGAAGTAAATCTTTGAAAACTAATCTTTGGACAGCATCCTTGCATTTTGGTTAGATGGGAAGTGTAAATTTCTGTTTAGAAGCCTAAACACCTATAAAGATCCCCATGTGAAAATATAAGCTACTATCCCTGATATCAGAAACGAAAATGTAAAACCAAGAAAAGTACATGCTCTTCTCTCACTTGACTTATTTCTTGTCCTAATGACAGTGTGTATTTACTAAGGTTCTATAGTAAGTGCTTTTTGACAAGACAGCAATGTTGTATCAATAGATATGGCATGATCTTAAGTAGGCAAATTACTCACTCAAAGGCCTTTTTTTAAATCTCGTGGATGATTATTGCAAAGATAAAAGTGGGTTTCTGAAAAGGTGAAATTCAAAGGAACATAGCAATTAGAATGGTGAAAATACTAGGTCATCCGATCCACTTTCCTGGGGTTGGTTTGGAAATCTCTACACAATATGGACAAATCTAAATTGATTAGTATAATTTGAAATGTTACAGGTGATAGAGTTTGCCTTTCTTCTACCGAGAGAATAGATGTCTTATTTCTCCTCTTTGGCTTTTATCTAAAAAAATTTTGTTCAACTCCATTATTATTAGTAATGCTATTTGAAACTATTCTGAATCATTTTAAAATCCTGGGTATTTATTTTGTATAATTATGTAAGAGCTGTTTCTTATAAGATGCAAGCTCCTATGAAAAACATGCAAAAGCATTGTTTCTTTAGAGATATTTGTAAAATATCTCTCTGTCCACTCAGAACATGCACATGCATATCCATGGGTAACTATAAACTATTGTATTCGCCTCAGTACAGATAAATTATTTCTCAGGTAGCAAATATTTACTATTAGGTGATTAAGGCCTTATATTTAATGGCTTAAAGAAGAGTCATTAGCCTAGCTGGTTTTGCTCGTGGTTAGAGCATCAGCCTGAGGACAAACAGGTCATGGGTTCGGTTCCAGTCAAGGGCATGTACCTCAGTTGCAGGTTCGATCCCTGGCCCAGTTGAGGTGCATGTAGGAGGCAACCAATCGATGTGTCTTTGTTACATTGATGTTTCTCTCTCTCTCTCTCTCTCTCTCTCTCTCTCTCTCTCTCTCTCTCTCTCTCTCTCTCATCCTCCCTCCCTTTCACTCTCTAAAAAATCAATAGAAAAAATATCCTCTGGTGAGGATAAAAAAAAAAAGAAGAGTCATTAATGTTTTATTTATGTTTCAAATATTTAGGTTTCCAGAAGTTATAAGAAGCTTAGTAATCATTTAAACATTCCTAGCTAATAATTTAATAATTTGTTGGAGTCAGGCACCTGCCTCTGTTTGAGGTGACAGTAGTCATCAACTCTATGAATATTCTTGAGCCCCTAAGATGTGTCAGAATTTTTCATGTCATCGTATGTTGAGGAAAAGATTGTGGAAGGAGGATAGTGTAAAACTATTTAAGAAATACATCTTGCTTCTAAGGAGATGATAATTTCATATAAAACAAACAGACACTTGTCTACAATAATGATTATTCAGTGCAGGCCAGGAGAGTCTAGGTAACAAGTAAATGCTTAAAATATGTGGCTAACCATTAACCACTTTCTTAAAAAGTGTTAAAATAAGACAATTTTAAGATATGTTATTCTGATTATCACATTTATATTATGAACTAATATTTGTGTCATAACATAAACCATGACATACTTCTAATTATTAAGTATGTGTCACTTGAGTTGTTACTCAAAACATTTAGTAATGTTAGTTCATTGTCTTTACTCTTTATTTAATCCCTTAGTACCTTAGATTCTGATACTACCTAATGCTGTTCTTTAAACTCCAACTGCTATTTAATGCTAAAGTAATCCAATGCTGACACCAACTATGAAGTCCTAGGAAAATGAATTCTAAGCCAAGTAACTTTATAAAGGTGGCTTTTTGCTAATCTGTAAACTTTGTAAGGGGTTTAAAAGTCATTGCCTGCTTTTTAAAAGCCAAGGCTACAAGATGGAAAAGGTTTTTGTCTGGTTATGTTATTCAGCCCACTGTTTTGCTTTGCTTTCATTGTTTTGTATTTGTATTTGTAAGGAGTGCATTGGAGAATACCCTTCTATACTGAGCCTCGGTAAGGCTATTCATGACCAGTGGTTATTCATAACTCTGCAAGAATATAAAATGTTTGCTTTGGTTTTGGAAGATTGTGGTGATAGATGGGAATGAAGGCAATCATCCTAGGTTCCCTATGGAATGATTTAAGAAATCCATTGGTGGATTATTACTCAGCTATAAAAAAAAGAAAGAAATCTTAACATTTTCATCAGCATCGATAAACCTAGAGGACATTGTGTTAAGCGAAATAAATCAGACAGAGAAAGACAGATACCACATAACTTCACTTACATGTGGAATCTAAAGAACAATATAAATGAACATAGATACAGAGAACAGACTAGACTGGTGGTTGCCAGACGGGAAAGAGGTTGGGGAGTTTTGTAAAATTGTGGAGGATTAAGAAGTACAAATGGTAGTTGCAAAATAGTCACAGGGCTATAAAACACAGCATAGGAAATGCTGTGTAGTCAATAATATTGTAATAACTATATAGGTACCAGTCGGTATTGGAAATATTGGGAAAACTCTCAATAAAATATATGATTACCTAACCACTATGCTGTGCACCTAAAACGAATATAAATTCATATTGGATATTTTAAAATGTATCCATTGGTGGGATGAGGATTACAGTCCTATAACATCTCACCAACAAGCCCATCCCTCATTTGAATAGTGATGGAAATGGGGAGGGGTGTCAGGTAACTAGCTCCCTAGGCTCCTATTAGCTCTACTACTTATCACCTATGGAGTCAACCTCCCCGCCCCCTATTCTTCTCTATTCCCTAAGTTTAAGTGTAAAACTGGGAATAAACCCCCACCACTCTTTCTCTCTTCCCTTAGCTTAAATGTAAAACTAGGAATCTGAGAAGTTTGGGTCCTTCTATAGTTTTCCTTCCCTGCCCCAACTCCCTCTTTGGAATGAGGAAGAAGGCGAAGGGAACAGGAGCTCTCATCTCCCCGTTGCCATTGTGAGACTTGCAGTCTTGATCATACAAGCTCTTTTGACTCCACAGAGGGAAATTGAGGACACTCCCCTTTTCCTGTTGGCCTTGATGGGAACCCTCAAACAACAGGACACTTCATTTACCCAATCTCATCTTCCCTATCCTACTTGTTTTCCTGGCTGTGGCATTGAATATGAGATGTATAACAAAGCACTCCAAAACATTGTTATTTATTAACTCACTAGAGGTTCAGTGCACAAAATTCATTCACGAGGGGTGGGGTGGTCCTTCACCCCAGCCTGCTCCCTCTCCAATCCAGGACACCTTGAGGGATGTCAAACTGCCCATTTAGGACTGATCCTACTCAGACTGCTGGCTTCCAAATGCTAACCTGCCTGCCTTCCTAATTACCCCTAACCACTTTTGCTTGCCAGACTGATCACCCCCTAACCACTCTTCTGCCAGCCTTATAGATGCCTAACTACTCCCCTGTCAGCCTGTTTGACCTTAATTGCCCTCCCCTGCAGGCCTGGTCACTCTAACTACCCTTACCTGTAGGCCTGGGTTCCCCCCAACTGCCCTTACCTACAGGCCTGGTCACCCCCAACTTCTCTGCCTTGCAGGTCTGGTCCCTCCCAACTGCTCTCCCTTGCTGGCCTGATCACCCACAACTGCCCTCCCTTGCAGGCCTGGTCCCTGCCAACTGCCTTTCCCTGCTGGCCATCTTGTAGTGGCCATCTTGTGTTCACGTGGGGACAGGATCTTTTGACCACATGGAGCAGTCATCTTGTGTGTTAGACTGATAGTCAATCTGCATATTACATAGGATAGAGGCCTGGTGCATGGGTGGGAGCCAGCCAATTTGCCCTGAAGGGTATCCTGGATCAGGGTGGGTGTTCACTTGGGCGTGGGGTGGCCTGGGTGAGGGGCCTGTGGTGGTTTGCAGGCCAGCCACATGGTCCTCCCTTCCCCCCAGTGACCCAAGCAGGGGTTCTGGTATCTGGGATTTATTTATCTTCTACAATTGAAACTTTGTAGCATGGAGAGGAGCCAAGCCTTCTACTCACACAGCCATTGAAATTTTGTTGCCTTATGCACTGGCCAGGGTTTGAGAAAATCTTGGCTTCCTCCATCACCAGGCGTAACCCAAGCCTCCTGCTCTGTGGCCGTAGCCATCTTGGTTGGGTTAATTTGCATACTCGCTCTGACTGGCTGATAGGTGCAGCTGGTGGCGTGGCTGATGGGTATAGCAGAGGTATGGTCAATTTGCATATTACTCTTTTATTAGATAGGATATGTCCATGCATCATGTGGTTGTATTTTTTTGTTCCAGCCTGGCTCAGATGGAGCTGGATAATCTGATGTTCACATGCCTGGGACTTCAGTTGAGCTGGCTGAGCTGGCTTGGATGCCTGGGGTTACTCTTCCTGTGGTCTCTAATCTTCCTGGAGCCTAGCCTGACCTTCTTCGTGGGGCTGTCTCTGGCTTCAGCACCACACAAGGGCTGTTCAGACCTCTGTTCACATCAGATTTGCTAATACTCACTGTGCTAAATACCATAAGTCTCACAGCCAACCCAGAATCAAGGGGTGGAAAAATGGACTTAACCTGTCATAGGAAAAGTGACAACATCCTATTGCAAAGGGGCATGGGATTCAGAACGGAGGAGAGCTATTTTGCAATTTTACACGTTGGCAGAGACCTTTGGAAAGGCTCTTGCTGCTATGATTCTGTTTCCCTCTTAAAATTTCTTCCTCTCAAACCTAAATTGAGGCCTCAGACTGAAGTTTAAAGCTAATGATTTTCATTAAGTATATTTTTTTCTTTATGATATGATATTTTAGGGTAAATCTTGGTTCTTCCTACCATATTACACAGGCACCTTTTTATTTCCATTTTTTTTGTAAGCATATCTTATTATTTTGCCTTAAGTTGTTAATTATTTTTTTTAATTAAATTAAAATTTAAAAATTATACCTGATGTTTTCAAATACTTTATCTGCCTTTGTTTTCAGGTATTTGGGATGCATTGATGCTATTTAGAAAGTATGTTTTATTTTATAGACTACTAGACGCCTGATGCACTGGGGAATCCCTTAGCCTGGCCTGTGCCCTCTCACAGTCTGGAAGCCCTTGCAGGATGTCCAAATCCCCAGGGGGATTGGGCCTACGCTGGCAATCAGACATTCTTAGTGCTGCCATGGCCTCGCTGATCACCAGCGGGGAGCTGACTTCTGGCTAAGCAGCACTCTCCTGTGGGAGCACACTGACCACCAACATGCAGCTCCTGTGTTGAGCGTCTACCCCCTGGTGGACAGTGTGCTTCATAGCAACCGGCTATTCTTCTGTTTTGTCGATTTGCATATTAGCCTTTTATTATATAGGATGTTCTCCCTTTTATTTCTCTTCTTTAAGACAGACAAACAACAAAAACAACAACAAAGCCAGGTTATAAAAACAGCCCCATGCTGGCCTACATTTTCTCTGAGCTTGTAATCATTTTTCTTTCTTTGTAGCCAACTTTGAGGACATACTGCAGTTCTCACAAACAAATCAATTTGAATTAATTTGTCAAGTAGAGTTCAGGAAGCATTTTATGAATTCAAGATATGCTAAAAGGGTTGCATTCCTGAAATAGTTTCTTCACTGGAAAAATATTGATCGCTGCACCACATTGCAATAGTGGGAACCTGACTTTTGCATCTTGCACCAAGGGACCCATGCTGCCAACTGGCCCACTTTTTTTTTTTTTTTTAAATCTTTGGATATGTCACATAACCAAACAAGTAGGAGTGTCGAAAGTTCTTAATAAATTAATTAATTTTTGGGGGGAGAATTGATGGTCTTTATGAAATACACTGATGCTTACACATGCTGAGTCTTACTTTTAATGATGTTCTAAGTAGAAGTTTGATAAAATTGTAAAAATACATTTCTTGCATGATCTTTGAAATCACCTCAACCTCAAAATTGTAGACTTCTTTGAAAATATAAACTGTAAGTTCTAACGAACTTTACTCTCATAAATTGCTTTTCAATTATAAAAAAAAACATTTGCAAAAGAAAGACCTCAGTGTTATCTGGAATTCCCACTCATCCCAACCCTCCCAATCATCCCACATCTTCATCTGTCACCAATAGGTTGTCTAGCAAGGTGTATTTCCTTTAGACTATAAAATCTGGTTCCAAAAAAATAAATAGGGACTTTCATTCCAGGGCAAGGAAATGGTTATCGAGTTCTTTAAAGGAGTTCAAATCTCTAGATTAGATGAATAATTTCCCAAAATTCTTAAGGAATTTGAACTCCAAACCCCTATTAATGTTTACTCAGAAATAATAATAATGGGAGTCAGTCAGAATAGAAAAATAGCTTGGACAGTTGCCCTAAATTTTATATTGTGAAAATGATAGATCTCTTAAAATTAGGACTGATACGTATATAAAATGTGTTTATATTTTATTTGAGTATTTCATTTGACAGATACATTGGTATACATTTAACCACCTGAAACTAATACAAAATGGTATTGAATGTAAGTTGTAATTAAAAATAAAATGTTAAACAATCAAATTTAACAAAGATTCTGACAGTGGCTAAGGACTAACATGGGCTTATCAACATGTTGTACTAAAAGAGTCTAAATTCCTTTTAGGTAGCATTAGAACAAATGCATATATTATAAATGTAGCATCTCTTTATTTTTCTGAAAAGAGTAATAAAAGGAGAGCTATAACAAGCATCTTAGGGAGGTGTCTGCATTTGGTTGGAAGGCAACACCAGGTGAAGCTCTGTAATGACTCTATCGATCACTGTGTAAGTCACCCCAACCTTAGTGGCTTAAAGCAACAAACACATATTATCATAGGATTTCGGAAAAGCTTAGTTGAGTAGTTCTGTATCAAGCAAGATGTCTGATAAGTTGAAATCACAATATCAACTTGGACTTTCATTATGTCAAGGCTCATCTAGGCCTGGAGAATCTTATAGTCTCAGTTCTTTGGCATGTGCGTCTTTCCATAGGTCTCCTTAACTGTCCTTATGATGTAACACTAGTTCCCCAGAGTGAATTGATGAGAGAGAGAGAGAGAGAGAGAGAGAGAGAGAGAGAGAGAGAGAGAAGTGGAGATGGGAGAGGAAGAGAGGAAGTCACAGGGCCTTTTCTGGTCTAGTCTCTAAAATCACATACGACACTTTCACCATTTTCTGTTCTTTCAGAATTGAGTCACTAATTGTAGTTCATATTCAAGGTTGGATAATCACACTTACAGAGGAGTTTCAAAGAATGTGTTAACTTTTTATAAGCTGCCACATAATTCTCCTATTCTGTAAATTTTTTCAGAGTCTGGAATGAATTCACAAAAGATATACTTATCACATTTTCAGATGACACAAAGCCAAAAGTGATATATTCTACAAGAAACAAAATACCTCAAGTTAAGCATTTTCTTATCAAGTTACAATGCTGTTATAAAACAAAAAAGAATAAATTTAATAGGATGTAATTAAAGGCCTGCTTTGAAGTTCATAAAGTGTACTGCATGAATGCAACATGGCCCAAACTTTCTGGGAAACAATTTAATTGAAACTATCTTAAATTTTAGTTAGAAACAAGCTCAATATGTAACTGTGTAACTATGCTGTGACATAGTTATTTGTACAACTGGTTGCAAAAAAACAGTGTATTAACCTGGTCAAGGGTGGGTGGGACATGGTACAGTGAATTTTTTGTTTTATGTTAGATCTTGTCTGAATAATATAATCATTTGTAGGCATGAGGCTCAGACTAAATGACCTATAATTTATAAGCATCAGAAGTGCTATAACATCTAAACAGAAGGATTACTATAGCATAATTAATATAGTTTATTATGGCATCAGAGATGTTGATATTGGGGTAACTTTCCTATTTACGAGGATAAAAATGTTTCTATTTTTGTACATTGAAATTGCCCTCCCAAACCTCCTCCCTCTCCTCTGAACTGTATAGACACTACACATATTTGTTTGAATGAGCAAAATTTTTTAAAAATAGCTATTGGAATTATGTTGAGTTGGTTATCCTCTGCAGGAGAAGAATGAAAAGAAAGGAGAATTGGGAGTGGAGCAAGCTAGCTAGGGATAAATGAAAGAGACCAGCAAGACTTATGAGAGCCCAGCCAGATGTGGCTCAGTGGTTGAGCATCATGACTTATAAACTAGGAGGTCACAGTTCAAATCCCAGTCAGGACACATCCTCAGGTTGCGAACTCAATCCCCAGTGTAGAGTGTACAGGAGACAGCTGACCAATGATGCTCTCTTATCACTGATATTTCTATCTCTCCTTCTTCCTTCCTCTCTGAAATCAATAAAAATATTTTTAAAAAAACTGGAGAAACAGGAGATCACACAGAGGGTGGCCATACAGGAATGTATGGGTCACAGGGAAAAGTGAACCCCCAAATAATAATGCAGTCTTTGCAACAACGAGGAAGTCAGTGATAAGAAAGGCACTGGGGGAATCTTGGAGGGATCATATGTCAAAATGCTGGAAACTAAACATTAAGGATCTACATTGAAAAGAACATATAAAAAGATTTGACACCAAAAAAAATGTGTAGGGAAATAATTCTTATTAAGATTGCCTTCTTTTAAAGTTTAATCCTTCTGAATTTGATATAGTCATAATAATAATAAGAGTAATAAATAATAAACTGAACACTTTTTTTGTCCCAAACACTGTGCAAACTGCTTTACATACTTTCACTTCTCAGTTAAATATCACAACCCTATTTTTCAGTCAGTATAATCCTCATTTCATATACATGAAGAAGCTAATGCTTCAGACACATTAAGATATACATAACCTATTTACCAGAAAGGAACTAGACAAATCCTGGCAGAGAGATTGACTAGGCATATTTTGAAATAATTATAGAAGGAAAACAGTGGCAACATTTGAAGAAGGAAAGAAAAATCTGTAGTCAGTTTATGTAGTATTACTTTATATCCTGTCATTATTTAAGGTGGCTCTTTAACAGATGCTAGATAGAACTATCATTCTGAAAAAAGTTCCATTAGATATTATATGGAAACATTCTCTTAAACTATGAAAGCAACTAAAGATATGTAGTCACTGGGACCTTTGATTTTTAAATCTTTCTAGGAGTGAAAGTATCCTTGATGGATGAGGATAAGTGAGGAGGAACTTCAAGAGCAATGAGCTTTAAGAAGAGAGTGGAGAATAGCTTCAAAATACAGGAAAAGGACAGGGATTAGTGATTTATGTTCTAATTCTTGCATTAGGGCTCATGGTCTTTGGTGTAGTAACACTTCAACAGATATGGCAATTTGATTTAGATTTGGAATATGAAAGACAGGTTGAATGTTAACTTGTTTGCATATGAACTCATTGGGGCATGAACATGTAGTTAGCTGTACATAGAGCAGCTGAGTTACGTCTCTAGCATGGTTCCAATTCTCATCCCCTAGCCCACTTGATATTCAAACATGAGAACTGAATGCAAAAAGGCATACCATTAAGAGAACATAGACAGAGACCAGAATTCAATGGAAACCTCAAGACTGGAAGGGTTCTGTAAGGATCCCAGGCTGGGTTCCTCCAAACCCTTCCAACCATACACTCATTCATCTTTGCTCTTGATTGGGACAAAGATCTTCCATGTTGGAACCTTAGACATGCATTAGGGAAAGATCCTGAGAATTAAAATAAACCAAAGACTCCCCATTCACAGTCCCTTGCTACTTCTCAAGCTAAACCTTGACTGGATTATAACATTTAATTTAGATAAAATCTGGCAATATAGGCATTATTATCTTCATCTCTTTTTTTTTTTGAACAAATGAAGAAACTGAGGCATCAGGATTAAGTAAATTGCCCAAGTGCACAGAGCTGGTAAATGTCTAAGATAAGAATATACGTAATATCTGCCTGACTTCACAACCAATGCTCTTTACACTCATGTTGGAGCCAGCATTGTTTGGTAAATTGATACTATGATTTTGATATAGAAAGGCATGATAATACAGGGGTGAGAAAAACAGGTTTACAGTTGTAATACAAATAAGTAATATAATAATCATATGTAATAAAGAGCTAATATGCAAATGGTCATTGCACCCTTGCGCCCTGACACTCAACTACTCAGACACTCACCACTGGGGAGAGAGGATTGGGGACCAGCAGGACAGAAATGTGCTTTCAAGAGAGGAATGGGGACCAGCCAGGCACAAATTAGCTTGTGAGAGAGGAATGAGGACCAGCCAGACTATAGCCCAGAAGAGAGATAAGTTGTCCACCCTGCAGTCCTGGATGCCAGTAACTGAGGCTGTGGCCCAAGAGAGGTACAAGCCATCCATCCTATGGTTCCATGTGCTTGTGGCTATAGCCTGAGGAAAGCTGCCTGCCCATGGTCCTCTGGGGCTGCAGGCAACCAGGTGAAGCCAGCCCAGGCCCTGGGTGGTGTAGCTGACCAGAGGGAGGGAAACCCGGGTTCCAGGTGCATGCAACTGGCTGGAAGAGGGAATCTTGGGTCCTGGGTATGAGGCAAAGCAGAAGTGGTTAGGGGGAACCAGGCCAGCAGAGGAGCAGTTTGGGGCAATCAGGCAGGCAGGCAGAGGTGGTTAGGGCAGATGAGCAGTTAGAAGCCAGTGGTCCTGGATTGTGAGAGGCAGTTGAACATTCCCCGAGGGGTCCCAGATTGGAGAAAGTGCAGGCCGGGTTAAAGGACATCCCCATGTGCATAAATTTCATGTACTAGGCCTCTAGTTAATAAATAATTCTATATAATAAAGAGATAATATGCAAATTGATCATCACTCCAATACACAAGATGGCCACCCCCATGTGGTCAAAGTTGGCCACCCCTATGTGGACACAAGATGGCTGCCACAAGATGGCCAGGAGGGGAGGGCAGTTGGGAGGGACCAGGCCTGCAAGGAAGGGCAGTTGGGGGCAGCCAGGCCTGCAGGAGAGAGCAGTTAGGGGTGACCAGGCCAGCAAAGGTGGGCAGTTAGAGGTGACCAGGCCAGCAGGAGGGGTCAGTTAGGGGGCAACCAGGACTGCAGGGAGGACAGTTAGGGGTGACCAGGCTGGCAGGAAGGGCAGTTAGGGATGATCAGGCTTGCAAGGGAGGGAAGTTAAGGGTGACCAGGCCAGCGGGGAAGGACAGTTGTGAGCAACCAGGCCAGCAAGGGAGAGCAGTTAGTGGTGACCAGGCCAGCAGAGGAGCAGTTAGATGTTGATCAGACTGGCAGGGGAGTGTTTAGGGGATGATTAGGCTGGCAGGCAGAAGTGGTTAGGGGAAATCAGGCAGGCAACAAGCAGTTGGGAGCCAGCAGTCCTATATTGTGGGAGGGATGTCCGACTGTCCATTTAGGCCTGATTCCGGTGACCTAAATGGGCAGTTGGACATCTCTCTAGGGGTCCCAAATTGGAGAGGGTGCCGGCTGGACTGAGGAACACAACCCCCATATACAAATTTCATGCACCAGGCCTCTAGTAATACATAATAAACAGTATGTTTGGCATATTCACTATTGCAAACTTACTTTCACCCCCATTTGTATGTCTGTCCATGTATATTTTATATTTTTGAACATACGCAGAAGACATGAGGCAGTGAGCTCCATCAGCTAAGTCTGGATATGCCTGGATGATCCACACTGCTTCCCAGAAGCAAATGTTTCATCACTTCAGTGATGTGGTTCTCCCTGGCTCCTGGGACTACTTAATTGAGTCTGGAGAAGATTCCTACTTGATAATGCCCTTGTTCTCTGGTTCTATTAATTTATTTCCCCCAGGTGATCAGTTTTCTCCTCCAAGAGATTAATTTATTTACCTTGGCACAACTAAAGGATCAAGACTCACAACATATAAATAGGTTTGTTTTTTCCTTCTTCAACCCTAAACGTGTGTTTTGAGGATTCATAAAATGATGTTTATAATTGCATTTTGACTCCTTGGTCTAAAGAAACTTTATAAATATAAGATATTGGGTTTTTGTTGAGGTCCATCCATCACTTACATAGGCCCACACATTCCAGATGCCCTATGGGTAGCATAATACCCCCCTTTCTCACTCGAAAAGTGTTTGTCTCAGTCAATATTGGGAACAACAAGACCAGAGCTGAGCTCAGAGAGTTTTCCCAGTACCTTTCCTTTAGCATCTAGATTTGCTTTAAAACTCACAAAGTGTTCTTTGGGGAGAGAGACATAGTAAGAACCTCTGAAAATCCCTATCGCTTAAACCTACCCACATTGATTTTCTTTTGCCTCTGGCTCCAATATGTAATATTTATTCTTTGACTGTTCATTAGACTCATACTCTCATTTTTTTTATGTCAACCAAACAATACAGAAAACTTTTCCTTCTTTTATTCCAGGACTCACAACAAAATACAGAAATACCTCTGGCATTAATTTTGCACAGATGAATGTCGTTACTGTATTTCTTTTAGCTTGACCACGTGCCTGACAGTATTTTAGGTGGTATTAGTAGTCTACCTGCAAGAAAGCATTTTCTGCCAGCCTGGTGCAAACTGCCTAAACCTTTAAGCCACACTTCCTCAACTTAGCAGCGGTGTATCATCATTACCTATGGCTGGACCTAGAAATCACATTTCTCAATGCTTAAATTGCTCTTTTACTTCCAATTGGGCTTAGAAACCCACTTTGTTTTGGAAACAGGATTAGCTGAGTATATTTTATAAGCTACAGAAATACAAAAGGAAACACCTAAGAGATTTAGGAAATATTTAGGATGTTTCATTTTCTGTGATCGGTTGATCTTTGGATGACAACTTTATGAGGCCTGGTAAAGTCCTGAGAGTGGAAGTGGACCATGGAAACAATGGATTTTGTTTATCTCATTAGGAAAGGGTTAGATCATATCAATGATAATAGTTTAACTAAATTGAATGTTTTTCATATCTCAGGTTTTGCATATGCTCTACTTCTTATCTTCTATCAAATTCTATGGTGAATGAGGAATAAGAAAACTGAGGCTAAGTGATTGTATAAGATCATGCTATTAGTAAATAATAAAGTTAGAACTCAAAGCCACGTTTGTCTCCAAAGCCCATAGTCTTAGCTTCTATGCTGTATTGGTTAGGTATGGTTTTAAGAAATTAATATAATGTCTAATGAATAGAATCTATGTTTGGACAAGTAGAGTGTAAAAATGGTGCTGTAAAAGTTGTTTGCTGTGCTATATGAGAGTTTGGGTGGGGTTTTTTTTTCGTTTTTTTCTTTTCTCTTTTTCTGAGTCCTATTTGGGTAGCTTAGTTGGTTAGCATGTCTTCCTGATGATATACCAAGGTTGTGGATTCAATTCAGGGCACATACAACAATGAATGCATAAATAAATGGGAAAAACAAATTAATTTTTCTTTCTATATAAAAAAATCAATCTTTTTTAAGAAAAAAAAAGAAAGAAAAATATTTTTTCCTCTCTTAGTTCTTCAGTTGAAGATATTTTCCTTTGGGACTGTCAACATATTTCAAATTTTCTTTTGGTACCACAAATAGAGACTGAATTATTAAGAACTATTCAAGAATCACTTGATTTCTTTGTCTTATCTTCCTCTGTTCTCTCTTTCTTTTATTACAAATGGGTTCACCCAAATGTAGAAACATGAAATATTTCTGTGTAATTGCGGGAGGTATGTGTATGAACCAGTTGGGTCTTAATAATCTTACCTCAGAGTTGTAAGCTCTTCACAATTTTATAATTTAACAGTGCATATTGCATATGTCTCTGGGAGTTGATATTTAAATAATAGAATCAATAGTACAGTTGCAAGTCACCATAGGAGGCATAAAGATATCAATATCTGATCAAAATTGAATGGTGATATACACATTTATTTTAAGAAAAATAAAATGTGACTAATATTTTTTTCTAAAACTCAGTTCTATGTAGGTGAATTTCAGATCCACAGAAGTAATTTAAGAACTATCTATTTGAAGATCTCTTTAAGCAACTTAAAGGTTTCTGTGTGGTAGAAAACTGAACTCATTACATTTTTGGGGTCTAATTAGTAATACACACTTGCTTCTTCATAATGACATTGTGATATTACTATTTACAAGACCATCCTTTCTTGAAAATAGCATCACTTTCTGTTGGAGAATTTATTTCATTCTTTGTTTAAACGTTCATACCGGTTTCTATTTGAAATGTACAACTGAATGTTATTAAGGATTTAATATGAATGTATATGAATTCGATGAGGCTTGCTCAGTTTTCAGAGTAGTCCCTATGTATGAATTCTTATATTTAGAAGATTTTTTTGCTCTTCGATCAGTCTAGCAAATGGGGCTCAGGGCAAATGAACTCATTCTTATGCACATGTTTCTAAAACAGTTCTCTCTAATGTTTGAGATAAATTAAAATAAAAACCAACCAGAACATGAAAAGAGACTAAGAACAATGTTAATGTGGCGATTTAAACCAATTTGGTTTTCCAAATGACCTTCCATCTCTCACAACTTTTAACAGTAATGACAGATACCATCAATCTGGTGTGGAGAACTTAAAACTCTTTTCTAAATGTCTTTAAAGCTGAGGTGGAGAAGAATGACTCTCTCTCTTTCACTTTTTGAAGGGTGTAATGGTGAATTGTGGCTATGCCGTCCTCCCCATATATTATGTATCGATTGTCCAACATAGTTTCCCCTTTTTCTAGCCTATACCATGTCCCGAAATGATTTCCTATGGAGCTGTATGTTTAAAAGAGAGTGGGAGGAGAGGAAGCGAGGCTTAGGATCCCAAGGGCCCTAGGTATTTGGAGGAAGTAATCAATGTAGCTTCTCAATTCACTAATTTGGTGCATGTAGAACTTGGATAATTTGGGAACTTTAGTCATTTCAGATTTTCCCTGCATGTTACTAAGAATAGTTAGTGTCGATTTGCTATTAACTTCACTAATCCGTTGCACAGTGAGTAAAGGTCATTAATATATTTAATGTTGGGGCCAGCAAAGACAATTATAGAAAACCCGAAGTAATGGAATATATTCCAGGTGGATCTGACATGACCCATTTTCCATGTCTCAATATACTGTTGTCATGACTAAAACTTGAGAGGGGTCAAAGCTTAGAAGAGTGATGACACATCTTGGATATTTGTCTACATTAGGGTAGGATTAAGAGTTATAGATATTTATTCTACTTTGAAAAATGTGCTCTTTTTCTATGAAGACATGTGAGAATGTACCCAACTTTATTTTATATTAATAGACTGGTAAGTACCCAGATCTACAAAGAAGGATCATCATAATGACCTATCACCAATCAATAGCTATATTAACAGATACAACTAACTTCCTTTACCATAGTCTTAATTAAACAAAGAGATTATATTGCCTTTCATTTTTTTTCTCTTCTAGTATCTACCTTTTTTTTGTGACAATATACTTTGAAGAAATTTTTTAAATAACACTCCAATGCAATATTATTGATTGTTCTTTCCACTCATTGCCCTTTATCCTTTGATATGTCAATATATTATGCTTTATGCCAGCCAGTGAAGGTCCTATAATCTAGGCTGGAAACAGATCCATAGCTGCCTCTTTAATAAAAACCAACAAGAACATGAAAGGAGTCTAAGAACAATGTCAATGTGGCAATTTAAACCAATTTGATTTTCCAAATGATCTCCCATCTTTCACAGCTTTTAACAATATGCAAATTTTATTGTCACTGTTTTATAGAATAATAAGTCAGCTTCATAGAATAATTTATTCAAAGGAGAAATGAATGGGGACCTCGTTCAAACACTGCCACTCTTTCCTGCCTCAGCACTCTTTTCCGTCTTACCCATCATGAAAGACAGGCATGTGTTTCCTCAATGTGAATCCTGCCGGTAATAACCCCTGTATGGAGATGGCCCTGAGACTGGAGTGCCATGGCCTGATGATATACTTAATTCTCATATTCTTTCTGGCTTTTAGACATTTTTTGTAAATGGTTCCCTGCTGCCTGTTTTAAGATGTTGATTTTGTTTTTAATGTTGGTCATTTCGAATGGGATTCTCTAAATTCTAATATAGGGCTGTGGATCCAAAGTAATGAAGTATAACTCACTAGTTTCTGCCTGATAACTGTCAGGTTGGTTGATGAGATAGTTCCTAAAGCATAGTCTCATGATTTGGTGATTTGAAGGATATTCATTAAGGCAGTGGTCAGCAAATTCATTAGTCAACAGCGCAGCAAACCGTGGTTCATGAGCTGTTTGTGGCTCATGAGACATGGTTTTCCAACCATTGCATTAGGGGTATATTTTCACAACACCACTCTCCAATTATGTTCTGAGGATACAAACCATCCAGGGGTGGTAACAGTTATGAAATGAAGAAGGGTACATGCCAGCAGTTAAATGCATCATGTCTGAGGTTTGAAACTGATCAGCCATTTCATGCTTGGGAGAAGTGTCCCTAACAGGCTTTAGGAATGGATGCTTGTTCAGGAAGCACCTCTCACGGGAAGATAAGAAGAAGGAAAGTAAACATATAAAGCCTGCATCTATTAGTAATAAAGCATAGGTGCTTAAAAGTCTCTAGAGGCTATCTCATTATATGCATAAATGTTTTATTTATTTATTTAAAGACAAATGCAGACAAGGGAGTAGAGACAGTAAGAGCCATCTGTAAGACACTATTTAACATAGTTGATGGGATGCCAGGCCTCCTTTACGGAATAAGGAGTCTCCCTTGGCCATCAAGACTTCAATGACACTTGAGAGTAGAATAGGGAATACATGAACCGAGCTTCTAGTAGGATATAGAAGAGTGAGGATTGAGCATGCATGACCGATGTCCCCTCCCACATTATAAAGCCAATCTGGAAGGTTAAGTTCTCATAGTTCAAGGATATCTCCTGCCTCCATTGCCCAATTAAGATGCAGCTGGAGTGAGATGGAAAAGCGTGAAGGTAAACCCATCTTTGTAAATGGCCGCATCTCTTACTGATTCCCATCCCATGTCAGGTGCCCAACACCCGATAGAGCACTGCATAGCTAAGACTAACCTAATGTCAAACCTGTCACCAAGGACAGAGTGATTTCCTCTCCACCTCTACTAAAGATAAATTGATACCTAGCTCTAAAAACTTCATAAAACAAACCAACAAACAAAAATAGGATGTTTTTTCATGACGTACTGACTTTTCAGATTGTTCTTTAAGCTGTTTTTTAAACTTTAAAGGCAACACTGATAATGAACGCTTCCAAATGGTAAAACAGAAAATCCCCTTCAAATATAACCGGCCCGTAGAGGAGTGGCTGCAGGAAAAAGGTAACCATCATTAAAACTTTCATTTTAAATTCATTTGATTCTAAACCCGCATTTTTAAAGCCTGCAAATAAATGTTCCTTAAATGATAATCGCCTGCTGCATAAATGACTGTTTTAATTTTCATTATAATTTGTGTCAGCTTCCACCTGCCATATGTTGATAAATCATGCTATAATACATTGCCATTAAAATACAGTTAAAGGGACTAACATCTTGTTTGCTATCAGTGTGACAGCCACAAACAAACAAACAAACAAAATTCCAGGAACCTCTAAAAAAGAAATGTATTATGGCAACTTAACCACTGCATGACATTATTTGTTAATTTATTTTAAATAGCCTCTTATACCAAAGCTTTCTAAAGAAATTTCAAAAAATGCTTTTTAAACTTCCATCTTGAGGCTGTTTCGGGCTTTACTGTATAACAACAACAAAAAAAAATCATAGATTCTACTAACTTAAACTGCTTAAACACAAGTGTTATACGAAGAGTGTGTTTTTTTGAACATCTGTTTATAAACAAAGAAAAGAAAGAGAAAGATGAATTTTTGCCTTTTGATGCAACCTTCAAAGGCAAGAGATTAATTGTGCCCTAGTCGCTGATGGAAACTAAACACAAAACAAACCTATTTTACACTTTGGTTGTGTGATACTTCCTGTATTGGATATTATGCAACAAAAGTGTAAGTGGTTAGGACAATGAGTTGGAAAAGGAAAGGGTCATAAGAGGCAAAACAGCAGTTTCTGATTTGCCAAAGAAAACCACCACATGGCTAATAATAGAGGGCAGCTGTTATACCACATGTTAGAATTTTCTGTGTGCCTTCTATTGGTTGGGATGTACACCATTGTTTTGCTATAAAGAAAATTTCCTGTCTTTAAGAAGCTACTTATTCTGTTCTTATCTGAGCCAGTATAAGCTTTTCTGGTCTCCAGACCTTCAGTGAATTTTTAAACCCCGTAGAGATTTGATAGAGTTACATATAACAAGCAATTGGGTATATCAGTATATAACTTAAATATCAAAGAGCTACTGCAGTTTTAAAAGGTGAAACATTTGCAACTTTAAACACAGAAAATTCTCACTGCGTTTTAATTGTTTGCCCTGTTTTAATGTATGTGGTCTAATTAAAACTAAATTAAGAATAACTCTAAAAAGCAAATAATTTTGTCTAGTAATCACCAGCTCCTAAAGTCCCTTTAACATTTAAATATGATGATTGCCTCACTTTTTAAAAAAGGAAATGAAAATTAGATGCATGTCTGAGTCTCATGTGCCTGAGAGAACTTTTTGTTTCTTTCGATTTTATGTTAATACTCTTTTATTTTATTTCATTGCCTTTTTGAAGTCTAAGTTTAAGAGCATGCCAGGCATTTTCATTTGTATAAGCCATTATAAAGTTATTAGTAAGCTTTTAGTTTTCCTCACGATAGCATTGTTATCAGCTGGTTTTCATATAAAAGGATGCTTTCAAACATGCAACAAATGAAGGGGGAGGGACAGAAAAAGGGTTGGTTCAGGTGGGATGGAGGGAGGCATTCTAATCGCTTCATCAAATATGTATATGCTTATATATGTGCACGTATTATTGAAACAAATTATTTGCAAACTGCAAGGTCTTTTTTCCTCTACAGTATTTTAACAAATTACTTTTTTTGGTAATTTGGGTGAGTAATATCTACTCATTCTATTGCTTTACCCCTTCCTCTGTCTAGCTAACTTTCCCTTCAAAATAAATTGAAAACATATAGCAAAAAACTTGCAGAGGTAATGAGTATAAAAGGCAGAAGACAGAGGGATGACTAGGAGGATAGATCAGGAAGTCCTGGGAATGCCTCTTTACATTGACCTCTGTCACTTGGGGAGAGGGCTGGGGCACAGCACTCCCCAGTCTGTTTTCTGGCTCTGTTTCCTATCGACTGACTTCCTGACCTTAGACAATCCACTTAACCTCTGAACAGCTCAGATTTCCCATCAGAGGAGAGGAGAAATAATACCGCCTATTCCTCAAGGGTGTTCTGAGGTTTAATTAATTAGTCTTTGTGCAACACTGGCTGGAAACATGCAAAGATTTCATTTAAGCCATTTCATTTCAACGTGGTGTCCAAATAAGGCAATAATGAGTGACTTTCAAGACAGTGGGCACCCACAAAAAAAAAAAAAAGTAACCTGCTAAAAATTATGTACTGGTGTTAGAACCAATTTTTTTAATAATTGGTTATAGAACGATTATTATTTAGAGATATACATAGAGATAAAATAATCACACACACAAAGACATGATTAATCATCATCAGTGACAATAATGTGACTGGCATTGATTTCAAGAAATCTTGGGCATGTGATGAAACTCTCTCACCACTCAGTTCTCATATCCTTCAGATAGAGAGGATGGTGATGGCTGTCTCTTGCTTACTCACTTCTGCTTTGCTGAGAGAGAGAGAGAAATTGATCAGAGGAAGAGGTGGCAGGAGACTTAGATTATCCCACGATTACTTGAGTAGCAGCCAGTTATTGTTAATCACCTAATTCATGATAAGGAGGGCTATTTCAAAATAGAATAAAGGCAGATCTACCCAGAAATGGTCCATGGAACAGAGAAGCAAACAAAAATTCAAGTATTTCCTGTGTGGCCTGTCTTACCCAACCAGTGTCTTATTCTTAAGAACGATTAGCCCGCTCTTTCTGAGAAAGCAGTAATGGCCAGAAGTGGGGCGGGGACTTAATCTCAGAGCCCAGGAAATATCTCTTCTTTTTCCATGGTTGGGTCAGTCTTGAACAAATAAAGGCCACTTTATGGACCTGAATAATGGCAACTGGGATAAAAGAGATCCATCATTTCTAGCCAGTGTAATTCAGGTTTGCATTTCAATTCTCTCTAACCCTTTAAATTTATATATTTTTTAAAGCATTGGCTGGATAATAGCACCAGGAAAATAGATAAAGGCTACTATAAATGTGAAGTACTTTCAAGAATATTAGAAATAATACAATGTTCTAACTATAATCAGTTAGAGCCATTTACTGATCATCAGTGCTGGACTATATACAAAAAAAAAAAAAAACGAAGATGAATAAACATTATAGTTAGACAATAGTTGTATGAATGGATGTTATTACTTGGTATTGGGGCTATCTGACTTAAGATACGGAATTTTAGTCCTAGATATCTCCTATTATGCAGCTTGTTCGTATGTATTAATTTAAACTGCCCCAAATGCCTATGTGAGATTGCGGGCATATTTATCCCCTCCCATCTCAGCATTTCTTTTCTAGTAAGCTTAAAGCTATCAGAAAAAAAAAAAAAAAACAAAAGACTGTTGTCAAAAAACAAAAACACAGCAAATATATGAGCTCCACTGTTATTGTGCTTTGAACTTTTTGCTGTGTGCTTTGTGAGAAATGACAGGCCGACGGACAGGCAATGATGCATAGGCACTGGAGGAATTGGTGGGAAAGTGATGGAAATCTATTATATCTATTTTGATTACGCCCTAAGGTTCTAGGCAATTTTGTTATCATTAAGGCCAGCAGATTCTATCTTCATACTCCAGATATCTTTATAGAGTTCAGATCATTTTCACTCTAACAAAATTATCTGGCCAGTTCCCCATCCTGCAGTATTCAAAGCTTCCCAAGGTGTATTACTAGTAGATCATACTTCACTGACGTGCCCTGAAGAGTTGCCCAATGCGTGGAGTTGACTCCTTTATAATGAGTTCCCTCTAACCAGATGTATTTTCATTTCTCTGCCTCTTCCATTTTATCCATTATTATATGCTGAGAAGGTATTCCACATTATGCACCAGAAAATAAAGAATAGCTAACCATTCTATAGACTTACAGACCATGTGACAGTACAGTTAAAAACTGAAATATCACAGTTTGCCTTTGTTCATATTAGATTGTAGAGCAAAAACCTCAATCTTTAAAAATATACTCTCTTTTATTAATTAGACAAGAATAACACCATTATCTTCAGTCATTTACAGCAAAAATATTTCAGAGAGTTAGATTTAGGAATGAGTGGAATGTTGTTTGATCACTGACTAAAGTGGAGAAAAATTTAAAAAGAATATATTTAATTCCATTAATAAGTACCCCCCGCCCCTTTTCTGTATAGAAAAGCAGAAGAAAATAATCTAGAGAAATAATGGCATGGCTTAAAAAGCTATTTGTTATTGTTGTTTTTCTTGGAAAGATCTAGAAGTACTTTGGAGGAAGACAAGTTGAGTTACACCATTCTGAACTCTATTCTGTCATGATTTCATTCTGAGAGTTTCCTATTCACAGAATCATAAATGGTTCCCCAAATGGGAACCTCAAGTAAGTTGAGCTGCTGATATCCTTTAATCCAGCAATATACCTTGATATAATTTTAGGGAATTTTATGTTACTTTTTTTAATGCCCATATCACGCATTTAAAATAGAATAGGCATTATTATTATCATCATCTGATTTAGGGGTTTCATTTCATTGTCTACAAGTACTTAACTGAGAAGACTATATAACACTATTCATTATTGAACCAAGGTTCTCCTTCCTCACAATAAAGAAATAGAGACTTTGTTATTCAGACACCTAGGATATTCAGCTAGACAGTGGAAGGGATAAACATAATAAAATGTTACTTGCCAACATCTGTATTGAATTTTTATTATCTAAGTTTCTCCCCTTCAATTACTCACGGAAGCCTGTTTTTAGACTTGGTTCGTTTAGAACAGGCAAGGCGAGGAGAGAAAATGTATGGGAATAATGATGTTTCCTCCACCCAACCCACTAGGCCGGCAGTTAACCATCTTCAACACCCAGGCGCAAATAGCCATTGGCGGAAAGGACAAAGGACGCCTCTTCCAAGGCCAGCTCTCTGGGCTCTATTATGATGGTTTGAAAGTATTGAACATGGCAGCTGAGAACAACCCAAATATTAAAATCAATGGAAGTGTCCGGCTGGTGGGAGAAGTCCCATCAATCTTGGGAACGCAGACGACTGCCATGCCTCCAGAAATGTCTACTACTGTCATGGAAACCACCACCACAATGGCTACTACCACAACCCGCAAGAATCGCTCTACAGCCAGCATTCAGGTAAGTCTTTCTTCAATTTTTAATTGCTTTTGCATTTTTTATCTTTGAGACATTGCTCTCATGATCGGTGCTACTATTTATTGGGATAATGTGAATTACTATGTTTATAGGAAGGATGTCTACAGATACTCATAGTAACAAGGCCCGGAATAGAGAAAGACAAAACCATTGCTAAAAAAGAAATTACAAAGTCTTGCATGCACTCATGGGTAATCATGCCTATCATATTTGTTATTGAAATGGTAAAGCTATTATTAAAAATGAGCCATGGACAAAACTTTCAGTATGAAATACTCCCTGCTCTTATTTTCTTAACTTTATTTTCAATAGCAAAAAGGGAAAAGGAAGGGGGAAAGTAAAACGTGTTATCATAGGAAAGACTATATCCTAGTGCAATTTCCTCACAACCTCCTGATGGCTTTGTTGAAATAAGAACTGTTCATTTTTTATGTCAATGTCTAGCATTAAATCAAGGGCAACTGAAGCTAGAGGTTCAACTAATCCTGATGACATAAAATCTGTATTTAATAGTCAGTGTTGATTAATTACACGTTATTTTTGTCTATTTTGTTTTCTTTATATTTGATCAATTACATTAGGTCTGAGTTTAGCTATGTAGGAAGTCCTTATATTGTGCTAATGTTTTTGGTTGTGTTTTTTTTTTTTTTTCACTTAAAGTAATTGCACTAAAGCTAAAACTTAATGCTTTGCTGACTCCCTTGGCATTTCATAAATCTAGTTAGTAGTGGAGAGAAGGTTAATCAAGTTATTAGCCTTAAATGCTCTGGCATAAATAAGACATTCTCACTACTTGTGGGGAAATTATCCTTAGCCTCGCTAGTATTTATAGACAATTCAGTAGAAACCAGTATTTCCTTTTCAGTTTCTTAGTTTTAAGATATTATTCAGGAGTTCAATTGAGTATTCGACATCACCCTTCTATTAACTTCCATAGGCATTTTAAATTTAAAGTCAGCCATTCATAAGCCTCTTATGTGTTCCCATTCTTCTGAATTAAGTTAATGTGAGTAAGGTAATGTGCTGTCTTACTTTTTTCTTTTTAATTGAAAAAAGAAATATCCGAGTAGCTCTTCCATGAGTTCACAAGCATGATTTGCAGCTGTATATACCGATGATATCATCTGGACAATCTTACGTGTTTCTGAAAGGAAGCAAGGACCTGGTTAGCCTAGCCCTAGCAGTGTCCTAGTCCCACAAGCTGTTTCATCCATATCTATACACATGCTCCAAAAAAATGGCTTTTTCTATGGTATTAAAGCAATAACTCCTGACACTTCACTCTATTCACTGAAAAGGAGATAAAAGGCAATATATATTTCTATTATGAATCTCTATAGCTCAGACGCAGATCTGTTTATTATTAGTGAAAGCACGGTTCTATCTGCACAGGTCTTGGCAGCCTTGTTTTGTTTCTGTCAGAATACATTCCACGAACTGTGTGGGAAGCAGATGAGCAAATGGCTTTTTTTCTGTCACAATGGCTGGTCCTATAGTCTTTTGCAAGGCCCCATTTTCACTGACACCCAAGAGGATTTCATATTTCACTGGATTTGGGGACTAAGCCATGATAATCATCAGTTTGGGGCTTTCCCTCTTGTGCCAGATACATAAGTAGAAATACATTGGGTGTCTTTCCACAGGGAGAGAGCCAGAGCTTCTGGGGAAGTGTAGAGAGTACAAAAGACTGTGAAGTCTTGCCAATGATCATGACCTTAAATATCATAAAACCGTTCTCATTGTGGTAGATGTGGACGGCTGGAAGCTGTGCGATAGCCTCCTGTCTAGTGTGTGTTTCTTTTCCTTTGAGTCTAGTCTAGTCATAATTGGATTATATGTACATGTTTTTCCTTTTGCTTCCACTAAGGCTATAAAATGTGTTATAAATCTGTTGATGTCCTTTGTTTTTAAGGGTGTGTAAATGCATATTCTTGAAGGAAAGCCAACAGATGAGCAAAATTGGGTTAGACTGGGATAGATGTATAAAAACGACCCATGTCTTTGGAAAGACTTGCTAGAGGAAATAAATTTATGCCAAAGGTTTTGGATATTTTTATTATTGCCAATGAGTCATAAGAACTCTGTCCTGGGCTCTATAAAAACTCAATAGCTTGCCTTGTCTGCAAGATTATTTTGATCTCAGGTACATTCTATGGACCACATCAAACCTATGTCAGGACTAGGGACCCAATAACATTTGGGTTATATCCATGGTTTGGGTCAATTCCCAGACTCCAATACTTAATACTTCAGAAGGTAGAAAGAAATTGAGGAAGACTGGATTTCATATTTGTCAGATCCATCGTTCACTTTTCTGAACAAAACTCTGTTCTGCACTCCTTTACTTTGATAACATTGATAGAGCAGGATTGTTGTAAAATGAAGCTCTTCTGGTGAAAATAGAATAAGGATGTGAATTTGAAAATATAAAAACCTGGTTGTTCAAAAATCTTTCCTTCTTAAAGCATAAGCTAAGTAGATATCATATGAGCAGTTTCTTTCCAGTAGGCCTTGGGGAGTGTTGATTTTCATTCAAAAGAAAGCTGAAAGTCCTTTCAGCGCTGCTCTTTACTGGGAGTGTGAACAAAAGTTTTTGAGTTGATATGGCCACCCTGAGAGTAACTGGTGCTTTGATATTCCTGATAATCTTGTTTACTACGGACTTACTTGTGAATTTCATGTACTCTGTGGAATTCCTAACAGCTATGGTACCCAAGCATCAGTATGTATGTCTCTAGGTGCTCCTTGAATAAATAATAATAATACTGATGATGATGATGATGATGATGATGATGATGATGATGATGATGATTCATTCCATTCTCAAGTAAGGGTCTGGCACTTAAAAAGTGCTCAGTACATATTTATTCTGAGTGAATAAATCAGAAAACAAGTTAGGCTTTCCTGCATACCTTATAATCATCTAACAACAAAAGTGGCATAGCTTATGGAGCACTTTCCCTCCAAAATGATCAGTATGCTTTGGGACAATTTTATTTTTATTTTTCCAGTGGAAAGGCCATAGCAGAATGATTAATGGATGTGTTTGGAGTTAGAATTGCCTGGGTTTAGAACCTAGATTTTCTTCATATTAGCTAGGTGACCCTGAGCAAGTCATATATGCTCTGGGTAACTATTGCTGTGAAACCAACTTTCCCCTTAAACTTAGTGGCTTAACATGATAACTACATCATTGGATCTCCCACTTTTGTGGGCCAGGAATTTGGGCAGAACTCAGCAAGGCAATTATTCTGCCCCATGTGGAGTCAACTGGAGTTACCCAGTGTCTACTCTGGTCTGGTCAGACATCATGCACATGTCTTTGTGCCTTGGTGGTGAACTGGAAGCACTGGACTCAGCAGGGTCCATGCCCCTGTCCCAGTAGTCTCCAAGACTCTTCATGTGGTCTCTCCAGCATAGTAGCAGGACTTCTTTCATGGAGGCTTGTGGTTTCCAGAAAGAGTTTTCTAAGGAACAAGAAGTAAAGATTGCCAGATTTTTAAAGCCTGAGCCTGGAAACTGACACATTGTCACATCTACCCTTTCTCTTGGTCATTTACCACTTTCAGGAAAGGAGGCATAAGTCTCACTTCCAACAGGAAGAGTGGCAGGAATTTGTAACCAATCTAAATATACCGCATTGTAAAATTGGGGCAGTAGGATTCGTGAAATGGTACTACTAGTGCTTGTAGCATGTGATGGTTGTGAGGGTAACTAAGTAACATGCTTAAAACAAGTACATCATGAACTTTTTCCCAACATTTGGTATGCAAGTCAATACCCTCTTAAGCAAGAATTTATCTTAGAAAATGCAGTTGCTCTATTGGTTGTTTTGTCTGTAGACACAACGGAGTGGAGATTTCAGGAGAAAGGAATTTGAAGGAGGGTCAAAATAGAATTTGGAGGCTAAAATTAGTACTGGCATATACATATATATATATATATATGATCTCAAGTCTCTGATACCCCATTACCCATCTTTAACTTTATCTTCCATTTTTAAACCAACCTGGATTTCTATGGGTAATGGAGATTATGTTCTGCTATTAAATATACTACACATATTTTCAGGGTTACAAAGAAAAGGAATTCAGAATCCTTGCCATCTGCCAAAACTGGTTTGGCTCAGTAAATAGAGCATCGGCCTGTGAACTAAAAGGTCCCAGGTTCGATTCTGGTCAAGGGCATGTATCCTGGTTGTGGGCATCCAGTAGGGGGCATGCAAGAGGCGGTTGATTGATGTCTCTCTCTCACTGATGTTTCTAACTCTATCATTCTCCCTTCCTCTGTAAAAAAAAAAATCAATAAAATATATTAAAAAAAAAAAATTCTTGCCATCATGGAGCTTAGAGTGCAAGAGGGCTTGACATGGTCTATCAATATGAAGCAGTGACTTACAAATAATAGTATGTTGGGAGTGAGGGTGGTGTATGAGGTGGTTTGGCTGGATCTCATGGTTGAAGAGGTATGGAGCTGAAACTTGTAGATGGGAACAATTGGATAGATAATGAAAACAACAAATTCCAGGTTGGTTGAATGTCAGAAGCTAAATTGTCAAAGTCTAGATGATAACTCTTAAGGGAGATAGCCAAGTCCAAGTAGAACAGAGAGAACATAGAGGGAATTTGTGAAAGACAAGAGGTACAAACTCTCAGTCTTGAACCCTCCCCACCAATTGGAAGAGGACCAAAAGGAGAGAATGAATTAGGTTCCTGGTGGGCCTTACTATTAGAAATGCACAACAATTGTGAAGACATTTCCATTATACTACAACGGACCCCAATGTCAGTAGGTTACTATCATTGTCCTGATGGGTCAGCTTCTAAAGTAGAAAAGTTCAACTCAGTCTATACTCAGATTTCTTTGTCCTCATTTAGTACAGAAGGCAAAAGTGAGAAACAAGAGTCTTTTAGCAATGACTTTCAGCCACCAAGATCAGAATGTTCCTGTGAGAGGGAAAAGGGCCAAAAGAAAAACAGATCCAAGAATAACGTGTATTCTCTTACCTGAAGCCTCCAGTCTGGGTAGTTATCAGTAAAGAAAGAACTCGGGGTGTTCTCTGCGTATCACTATTTGGAATAATTTATAAGCTATTATCAGGATACTGATCATGACCCATTTATGTGTGTGTGTGTGTGTCAAGCATTAATAAAGTCACTTTGACCTTGGCTACTGCTGCCTGGCACCAGAAAATTACCAGAAAATCACAATGCTCAGCCTGGATTGGAACTATACTCTTTATCAGTAGAAATGAAAGACTTAAGAACTTTGTGAGATTTGATTCTTATCTCAAACTCACAAATTTGGTGGCCAAATGTGAACTACTTTTAAAAATTCCAGAAGGTAGCCAAAATTTTTCAGGCTTTGTAGCACTGTCTATATGGAAAGTCGTCTGGTCTGCTTTCAGTGTTGAGCTGGAAATACTAAGAAGCACACTTCAGCCTTGATAGTGATGATTGTAAAACAAAACAAAACACAGATTTGTGCCCTAACCGGTTTGGCTCAGTGGATAGACTCAAAGGTCCCAAGTTCTATTCCGGTCAAGGGCTTGTACCTTGGTTGTGGGCACATCCCTAGTAGGGGGTGTGTAGGAGGCAATTGATCAATGTTTCTAACACTTTATCCTTCTCCTTTCCTCCCTGTAAAAAAAAAATCAATAAAATATATATTTTTTAAAACACACACACACAAAAAAAAAAAACACAGACTTGTGACTAAAAAGTTGATCCTTCACACTGCATGATCCAGATAGAATGCCAGTATGTTGAAGGGAAGAGAGTACTTTAGAGTCAGAATTTTTGCTTTGGACTTAGCAGTTACTCAGCTGTGTATCTCTGGATAGGTTGCTTAGCTTCGCTAAGCCTTTATTTCATTATCTGTAAAATGGGTATAACATAAGCTTGTTGTGAAGAATAAATATGGCCATGTGTGATTTTTCCTGTAAGTTTTCACTAATGTTAGAGACACTAGGAAACCTTGTCAATCCAAGAGAATCTTCCGGAATTCATAGAACCTCATAGAGCTTAGCTTTCCTGTACATTTTGGTAAGCACAAGAAGACTTTTTCCCCTATGTCCACACAAACCCACAATTACTCAAGATTTCCTCCAGGGGCCACAGATTGAACCCAAGCCCTGAACTCAATTAGAAGACATTTCCATGGAAGATTCTTTCATTTTTCTGGAGTGAAAAATTGACTTTGCTGAATAGTTATTTTACACAGGGGTAAGCATGTGAAACTGTCATGTTTGTAGAACAGATATTTAAAAATTCATATGATTCCACAAAATATATGACACTCCCACTTTACAGCATGTTGCTATCAATGGCATTTTGACTTTTGACTAGAATACTGAATTTTATCAAGTTTCTTTGTCAAATCGTCCTGGATTGGGATACAAGATAAATCTAACATATCCCAAATACCATGCTCTAACAGGGTATAGATCATGTTGTATCGGGAACAGTTCTACTTCTCCAGAGAATTCTCCTCTCTGGGCTTCTCCATCATTTCCCTGGTGCCACCAGCATCATAGAAATGAGACAAGGAGTCTTCACAGCTTTCAATCCCTCGCTTTTACCAGTAGACAACAGAGCCTCCAGGGGGAGTTTATTTTTAGGATCAGCACTCAACTAATATTGATTAACAGCCTTACATAATGTGTGGCTCCAGGGCTCGCTTCTTTCCTGCCAAGCCTCATAACTGGGGAAGGCACCGAAGATTTGTCAGAATAATTAGACTTTCACTGCCAGCCAAGAAATATCTTGTCTTCTCCTTCCCCTTATGCAGGTACTTTCTTTTCCCCTCTCAGAGTAATCTGGGGAGGAGGAAATTGGACTCCAATTTACTCAAAACCTGAAAGGATTCTTTAGCGACATTTTCTCTCTGAAATTGCACTGTGCTTAAAAACAAACAAACTAACTAACTTGATGTGTTTACCTCCCTCTTAGCGACTCCATGTTGACAGTACAAATAAGCTAGGGAAGAGAATATAGTGTGATTTTTCTGTTCATCCCTCTGTAATACTTTAATCCCAATGGATGAGATCTGCACTTCCCAGTGCTGAGTTTAGCCACTTCAAAAGGGTCCTCTGCCCCAGCTGCTTTGGCTCAGTGGAGAGAGCATCAGCCTACTGGCTGAAGGGTCCTAGGTTTGATTCTGGTTAAGGGCACATGCTTGGGTTGCAGGCTTGATCCCCAGTAGGGGGCATGCAGGAGGCAGCCAATCGATGACTTTTTTCTCATCATTGATGTTTCTATCTTTTCTCTCTCTCTCTTCCTCTGAAATCAATATATATATCCATCCTCTGAGAAGATCCTCATTGTGGATAAGTTAGAAAGCTGTGAGTTGCCAGGAGATGTAGTAGAGATGTCCTTCTAATTTGGTTGTAATACTTCCAGGATGGAATTTCCACCAGAACTGCATTCAAGTGCTGGATCTTATTTTGAGGCACCTGAACAGCCGGGAGGGAAGTAGGATCAGCTCTTGGCTGCTCACTGTGCAGGTCCTCGAATATTTTTAGAGCTTCTGGTGCTTTTTCTATTCATCTAACATACTGCTTGGCCAAGTCTTATGCCCGAATTCTTAACCTATGATGTGTGGATATCCTCCTTGCTATTTCTCTGTGCTGTGTTCTAGCACAGTGCTTTAGGCATACAAGTCTTCCTGAAGTTACTCGAACATAGGATTATCTTTAGGGATGGGTAAGTAATATAGGGTTCTTCAATTGCAAAGTCTGATCCTGTCTCCATATAAATGTTGATATTTTGTTTATCGTGGATTTTTGCATTGATATTGATTTTTAAATATTGCAACAAAATATTATTTATGTTGATAACTGAATGTTGGGGTACCTTAGGTAAGGCCTCCAATGTTGCACCTTAGATAAGGTCCAGTACTTCTTGAACATATCAAACAAGTCTGTGTCTTTTCTCACTTGCTATTTCCATCGCCTAAAGCGGTTTTTTGGAGCAATTTTCAGGATTCACTTTCTTACTTTATCCAGGCTTATGTCTATACGACAACGTCTAGAGAGACCCTCTTCAACCATGCTTTATAAAATAGCACTCTCTATCACCTCCTGTTTTGTTGTTTCTCATCATAGTTACCTGTACCTGACATTGTATCACATGGTTTTTTTGGTTTATTCTATTTACTACACTGTGACTTCTAGGATGGCAAGCTCTTTATTTCAGGCTATAAGGACACAGTAGCACAGAAGAAACCCTCCAACAATACTGGTCAAAACATGTGGTTTGCAGTAACCTATAAGTACCTTCTCAGGGAGAATACACTGAATACTGATAGGTTGGATCTCACTTTCAAGCACCCTGCTCCCCCTCCCCTTGAGGCCAACTCTCTGGTGCCACTCATGAGTGGGGAGTGACATCAGCATGGTTTTGCTACTTTTGAATCTTGGCCTTAATAATAAGTTCTAGAGATGACTCTTTGTCTCTGCTGGGGCAGATAGGTCTTGATAGTTTCTGGCCTTTAATTCTCCTTCCTTAGGACTTATTTGTCACCCTACTAGCAAGAGCTGCTGATAGCACTTTTGGAAATGCGCTGTCACAAATTCCCCTCTCTAATTTGTTGTTCTTAATATTTTTCCAAATTTCTTATTCTCCTTAAAACCTACCTTTAAATATCCCATATAATAAAAGCCCAAAGACGAAAGTGGCAGAACGACCAGAATGACCAGACATCAGAACAATTGCGGCCCCTTGCCCCGGCCAGGCCCACCACCCCAGTGGGGACACCCCATCCTGATTGGAGATGTAACTGGCCTGCAAACTTCCCATGGTCCCTTGTCCCAGCCAGCCCCACTCCAAGTGGGACCCCCCACTCTGATCCAGGGCCCCCATCAAGGCAGGTCAGCTGGTCCCCATGCACTGGGCCTCTATCCTATATAATAAAAAGGTAATATGCAAATTGACCCTAATGATGGAATGACCAAAACAACCACTCGACCAGTCACTATGAGGCACACTGACCACCTCTCATTTCCCTTCCTCTGCTGGCAGGCTCCAATCCCAGGATGGTGAATGGGACACTGGGAGTGGGTGGCAACAGGGATCAGGGCCAGCTGCAGGCAGGAGGGAAGATGGCCCTGGTCACAGGCTAGGTCTAGGGACCATACTCACACATGAATTCTGTGTGTTGGGCCTCCAGTAGGAAAATAAGATTATTTTAAAGGCCCACTGCTTGTATTTATTGGTATGGATAGGAAGTTATCTTGAGGCTCTTTTATCTGTTTGTATGTGTGTAGGTAGGTTGATGGAAGTTTTGTATCTGCTTTTACTTACCTCTTTTGTTTTTCTCTCATGGCTGAGTACGTTGTGTGAACCCATTTAATTATAGTCATAGTCCTATGACTCAGCTGGCTCCAAACTTACCTATTTTCTTTAAGGTCTTTTGAAAGAACAATGCTGGAAGATACTATGAGAAACCACTAGATTGAGATCAGTAATCACCTCTCTGCAGTTCATCACTTGACATTCAGGGCCTGCAAGAGTGCTGGTCACAAAGTGGGGCTTAATAAATGTTTGTTGAAGAAAAAAATGTATTAAATAAATGAATGTTGCCGAAACTGATTTGGCTCAGTGGATAAAGCGTCAGCCTGCAGACTGAAAGGTCCCAGGTTCAATTCCCGTCAAAGGCATGTATCTTGGTTGCGGCCATATCCCCAGTAGAGGGCATGCAGGAGGCGGCTGATTGATGTCTCTCTCATGGATGTTTCTAACTCTCTGTCCCTCTCCCTTCCTCTCTGTCAAAAATCAATAAAATATATTTTAAAAAAATAAAATAAAAATAAATGAATGCGTATCTACAGAGGGGGCTATATTATATGTGTTCCAAGTCAACAAAGACAACTGTGAGAAAGCAGCCTGGTGTGAAGGAAAAGAATGCATTGAAGGAGCCACTGGGAAACTTCACTCACAGATCAAGAAGTAGTTACATCCGTGACTCTAGGCTGCTATGTAATTTTGCTTTTTGGAGTTCAGTTTCATCATCTTAAATATAGAGATTAAAACTTCGATTTCATGGATAGGTTAATATAATATAAGCCAAGTCCAAAATTGATGTGACTTAATAAAAGTTATTATTATTGCTGTTGTTGAATTGTTTTAAGTTAGATTTTAATCCAGGTCTCGCTAGCAGAGCTAGATTAGAATCTTTAAAAAATATTTTTATTTACTTATTAATTAATCATTTGACCTCTGACATGGCAATTAGTCTCCATGGGTCTCCAAGTTTTCTTTATCTGAATGTTAAAGTAGATTAATATTATCCCTAATATCTTTATTTTATTAAACAGTATCTAACAAGGTACCTATCACATACATTAAAAGTTGAATATATAAATGAATTAGAGGGAGTAAAGAGTAAGAATTAAGTGAGAAGAGATGAGAACTAGCAGAAATACTCAAATTATGTTGCTATAAGAGCTATATGCCCATTTCATGGATTGAATTGCTACAAGAGAGAAAAATGAATAGAATACCTTTTACTAATTAAAATAATAGTATAAATAAAAAATTATATGCAGAAAGCTATCAAAAAGGATTCCACAGTGACCATCCCTACTTAACACATGCCTCTTGAGTCATCAAAAAGAATCCATGATTCCAACTTAAACTAAGGTCCAAGAATTGGTTTTATTTTTTTCTTAAAAATTTTATTTCTATTTACTGCTACATGTGACAGGGAAATGACTTCCCAGTAATCATTTCTAGCCAGGTTGCAAGATGGATAAATAAATTCTGTCTTTGACAAGACACAATAGAAGAGGTGGGATGTGCTTTTACCTAGATTTCTGGTGCATGTTTGAATGATTGTAAAAATTAGAAACATACCGAGACTGTTATAACAACCCTGCCTTTTGAAACCTTCTAATTAATGTCTTGGGTTTTCTAGAGAGCTAGTTTTGTGAGTTAAATGGAGAACATAAGATTATCAGGTTTTGTTTTTTTCCATCACCCAGGCATTACATGGCTAGGAAAGTGAAGGCATACCCTATCTGTGGTGGTTGGCAGTCATTGAGGGAATTATTTGATGGAAGTTTGATTGATATATATAACAATGCAGCCTCTTCTATCTTTCATTCCATCAGACAGTGTGTGTAAGAGAGAAAGAGAAGTAAGGAATGAGGGAGAGATGGTGAGAGAGAGGGATAAAGGGAGGGAAATAAATAGGGAAGAGGGAGGTTGAGAGTGAGAGAGATCATGTGTATTTATATGTATTATATAGAATGGTGGCTTCTAAACTGTTACGTGCATGCAGATCCCCATGCTGATTTCAGTAAAGTACAGACTGGGAATCGTGATTCTGTCCTGGAATAGGGCCTGAAATCATACACCTCCCGCCGGCTCCCAGGTGATGTCATGCCACAGTATATGACCCCGTTTTGTGGAGCAGTTCCTGCTGAGTAGCTGTAGCATCTGTTTACCTATCCCTTCCAAATGGTCTCCCCAGATTTAGTTCAGGGCTCTTCAAGCCAGGAAATCTCATTCATCCAAAGCATTATGTAAGCGAAAGAGTCGATATCCCATGGAAGATTTGCAAACAAAACCATATCCCATCCATCAGTCCTGCTTCTGGTTCCACTTGTCCCCTCACCCTGTCCCTTACTCTACTATGCACCCCAAAGGCAAATGGGGGGAGGAAAGTAGGTAGAATTCAGCTTGTCATCATATTTATTCCTCTTTTTGAGAGCTGACCTCCTGGGAAAGCAGAAAGATGTGAATGATTTTAATCTGCTTTAACAATCGGGAACCAGTGTGGACCTTCTTGAGCAGTACACATTTATAAAATGAAAGGTTTTTCTCCTCTCCTCACCACCTCTCTCCTCCCAGATATTGAGAGAGACTCATATCCATGCCCCCACAGCTCACACTGTAATGCACAGTGAAATTCACTCAGCCTTTATCTCGGAGCTGCTGTTCTGATGATTAATGCCCCACTGGCGAGGGAGCTGCTCTGCCGGAGAAAGACAAGGAGAGAGGAAGACACATTAACTATATCTCGGAGGCCATTTCTCATTATTTTTATTATCATTATTAGTTCTCGCTGTCCTATCTATCCTGTTAGAGAATGCTTGAACTATTGACAAGGAGGAGGGGACGACATGTGAAAGCGAGTTTCAGAGCAAGGGCAGAGAGAGAAATAGACAGTCTTTACGAAAGAGAACTTCACCTAGTGGGGTTTTGTTGTGTTATTTATTTGTGTTTTGTTGGCTTGTTTTATTATTGTTGTTGTTTTAATTTTGAAGAATAGAGGCCTTCATCTGGGTCCTCTATGTCCCCTGTGGAAGCATTTCTTTTTGCATGTGTTCTTTTGTCTTTACTGAGTGTCTGTCTGTAAGAATCAATATAGTATAACTTATGCAAATGTTATTCCTGACCACTTATGCAACAGACTGGACAGATTAATTTTGTTGCTTTGTGACTGTCATAATGCAATTGTCTTTGTATCCTGGTTGATTTTGAGTTTTTGAAAGAGCTTCTTTTTTTAAAAAAAAAATAATTCTCTATTTATAAACCACAGTATCTGATTCTCTCCTCTTTCTCATTCAAAGTGTGATTGCTAAGTAATTTCTGGCTCTGCCATTTCTGTAGAGTACAAAACAGTGGTCCTTGTTGGAAAGATGGGACCATAATCAAAGCATATCACAGCACATGTGTCTACTGATAAAATATCAAGACGGTTTAATCTTATTTAAAAAATGCCATGTTCCAAAATTGAGGTTATGAGAACCTGGGATTTATAGCTGTGGTGCCCACTTTTAACTTAAATTTTAGTTGGATTTTGTAGTCAGTTACCTCCTGAGTGCCAGGTTTATAGAAAACAAAATATGAAATGAATACATTTCTGCCTAAGATAACACACAGTTGGGTAGGGCTCTTAAATATTTTCTAAATCAGAGAAGACTCATTTTAGGTCAGTTTTCTATGGAAACTTTAGACACCAATCTGCTATTATAGTTGCAGGGGCAGCAGCCATCTATATTTATACAGGTTGTTGCTAAGAATAAAGTCTTTAATTGCTACTGGAAAAAGATTAGTTTCAAAAGAATCAATGACATTTTAACTAAAAAATAGTAACATTAAACCATCTATATAATAAAAGCCTTATATGCAAATTGTCCCTATGGCAGCCCTTCCACTGGGAGTTTGATTACTCACTATGATGTATGCTAACCACCAGGGGGCAGTGTGGAATGCAGCAGGCATTGGCAATACTGCACTGGCAGCAGGTGGCAGTGGAGGCACTGCCAGTCCCTATGGGCCCTGACCAGAGCGAGACCATGGTGGGATGGTGGAGCAGGTAAGCGGTCAGTACCACACCAAAGTAGTTGTGAGCGGAGTCCCCAATTGCCCCTCTGATCACCCCACGGACAGCAACCTGCAGTGGCAGCAGAGGGTGGGGCCACCCAGGCACTGAGGGAGCCAGACAAGGGGCCCCAGCCCTGATAGATCACCCAACAGATGGGGTGGTGGAGCAGGTGAGGGGGCGGTGCCAGGCCATTGCAGTGTCCCAGGTGGAGATGTGGGGCTGCAAGCCTGGGGGCACAAGCTGGGCCTGATCCCCACAGGCCACCCTGAGGGACCTCACCCATGCACAAATTCGCGTACCAGTCCTCTAGTGGAACAATAAAGTGTTGCATTAAAAACATAGTTTGGCCTCAGCGACTAAGTTTACAATATTTATTGTAAATATATTGTGTGTGTTTTTTTAATTACAGTTTCATGGAATATTGGGAAAATCTCAGATATGGTATAATTGTTGAGCTGCTTACAAGAGATTTAGAAATGGGCCAGCCCAGTTTTAGTTGTGGTTTCATCATTCAAAATTATATAGCCAGGAGCAAATTGCTTATGTCTTTTTTTACATTTAATCAATAAGCATTCATTAATTTCATGTTTTAATTTATTTTTTATCTAAATAATATATTTGCTTAGCTTAAAATCCTTATATAGTACCCACCTTCCCCTTTAGGGTAGAGAAACAGTTGCTTCAGCTATTGGGAGTATTAGCTGAACTTCCCTTGCCTAAAGAATTCACCTTACCCAAGGTCACGAAGGTCAAGCCCCTCCCTGGGGATGGCCCATGTCCAGTGAATAGTAGATGAGTTAAGGGAGAGGGGAGATATTTAAAGACCCAGCCCCCTGTCTGGATGACTGAGAAAGGCATGTCAGCTAGAGAGCTCTCTGTGAGTGTTGGGGTCAGCTGAGGTCTTTTCTGTAAACTCCTTCTGTTCCCAGACTCTGATGACACTACCTCAAAACTTCTCACATGGAAAACTAGATCTTAGAGTTTGTTTCCTGAGAAATCCAAGCTAAGACAGTATCTAGAGTCCTGAGAGAACAAACAGATATCTATAGAAGGACAGATGTTCTTCTGTCACCTCACCACACCTTGTGGAATTGCTCCACACGTGTACCCTTTAAGATGTCTTTTCAGACATTCTCTCCATATTTCTAATAGCATGCTGCCTTTCTGAACTTTGCAGTTTTACACATTAACTATTGACTTCTGACTCTGGAAGGAAAGGATTGATTTTTCTCACCCCTCTGTCTCCCAGTACACTCCCCCACCCCATTCTCACCTCCAATTTCTTAATAAAATTCTGTTGCATTTTGACTGAATCAGTGTTCCAAGTTTACATTGTTATGACTTTTATCTTTTATTGAGAAGAATATAAGATCTTATATGCACTCATTTAGACCAAGAAATCTTTTCTGGGTGCTTATGTTGTGCTGAACATGCTTCTAGGGACTGAGGATACAGTAGTGAGAAAAGTGGATTCAAAACCTGGCCCTGACATGACCTTCTACTGTTAAGGTTATATTTCCTTTCTCTGGCAACACCTCATTAATAAACCCTCATTATGTCATTATATTTTCTTCCTATTTTTTTAAGAAGGGGACCTTGGAGTTTAGGAAAGAGAAGGGTAAAAGTAGAAAAGAGAAAAGGAGGGGGAGAATAAAAAGGGGGGAATTGCTGGTAAGCTTAGTCCTCAGGGCTTTTTCTTACAAAAATATTTTTATTGATTTTCTTAGAGAGAGAGGAAGAGAGGGGAATAGAAACATGGAAACATGGATGAGAGAAACATGGATCTGCTATCTCCTGCACAACCCCTACTGGGGATTGAGTCTGCAACCTGAGATGTGCCCTGACCAGGAACCGAACTGTGACCTCCTGGTTCATAGGTCTACACTCAACTACTGAACCACAGTAGCTGGATGCATTAGTTTATATTTCTAACCACCTATAAGTGTCACAGCTGATACAGCTATAAAACTTCTCTCAACATAAGCACTCGGGTATTCTCTCATTTCCACTTGTTTTCTTGGAGAGCCCCAAGGCAGAATCTTCCATTCTGCTCCCATCTGACTAGGGTGCTGTGAACTTGCCCTCTAGCCGCCATCCTGGATGGTCCTTGCTCCTCTTTCTAAAAAGTCCCAAGATTCACTTTTATGTTAAATCCCAAGTTTTGTCTTTCTAGGGTGCTGTGAACTTGCCCTCTAGCAAGTTTTGTCTTTCTAGGTTTATTCCCTTGTTCTGAAGGTATGTATCTTCCTGTAGCTTCCTGAGAAAGGGCAGGTGCAAAATACCACCACTGAGGCTTTGTCTGAAGAATGTCTCATCCATCCTCACCCTTGATTGGCAGTCAACCAGGGAAGGAGTTTGTAGGTTGGAGATAATCTTCACTAATACATTTGAAGGCATTTGACCAATGTCTTCAGGTATTGCACTTGTTGAGATAACAGTTTGATACCCACTTCTTACAATTCTATTTTGTATATTTTTCTCTCTGGAATCAGAACTTCTTATCTATGGACCTTACACCAGCACTTACACTTCAGATCTCCAGAACCATAAGCTGCTGCTCTCTAAGCCAAATGCTCATGTTTTTGAACCTTTGTTGTTACTTCAACTGTTCTATCAACATTGGCATTCTAATTTTGGTATAATTTGTTCAAACTATCACCAAACATATAACACACACACACAACAAACAAACAAACAAACACCAACACAAAAAACTATGAATTCAAAAAAAACATGTTTTTTTGAGAGTAGCACATGGTATGTGGAGCACTGAGTATTATATGTATACCAAAACTTACTATTAGTGCAAAATTCCAATAAAAATTATTATACTGCTAACTCCTGTATACTGAAGTAAAACTTTTAATTTTTTCTTGTTTTCCTTAGGGGATCTGTGTTTATGGGAGATTGTTTTGTTTTGTTTTTTACTTTCGTTCTAATACACATCATCCAACCACCTTAAAGGGAATATGAATTAAATGGCATGCAGAAGTGCACTGAATATTTTGCAGAAATGAGCATAGCTCTGTCTCCTGTTTCCTGCCAGATGCTTACATTTTTGAAAAGGGAAAGGCTCAAATTGGAATTCTCACCTTGGAATTTTTATGCTGTGAAATATCAGTGTGTTTGCATGCCACTGAGTTTCATCATAGAGTGTTTGATGATAAAGTCTGTTCACGGGACTCTAAGCTGCCTTCAGCTTTATCACTATAATATGTTTATTAATTTAACTTTACATGTGCTAGTTGGTAGGTGCTATAGAAAAATAAGTACCTCCACATACTTACTGTCCAATTATACATTCTTGGAACATAGCTGGTCCTCCACCAGGACAAAAAAGTAAATTAGTGAATTAATGTTGGAGATTATATATATATATATATATATATATATATATATATATATATATATATATATACTAGAATTACAACTTGATTTAGGAATTACACTAAGTAAGAGCCAAATGTTGTTGTGTCCATTGGAGAAGAGATGATTGGAAGCCAGTGTGAGAAAAATCACAAATAAGAGGTTGTAGAGGGAAGTGCAGATGGTGAGGATGCCCCAAGGCTATTTCTATAGGGAATCATTTCTGTCAACATTTCTAACCAGAAAACAAAGATTGCTGGAGGCTCTGAAGTAGATCAAAATATTTGAAGAAGAAAGAGGATAAATAGCAGAATTTACTCTCAAGTCATACAAAAAGCACCTATGAAATATTCCTTTGACTCCAATAGCTATAGAGAGATTTATGTTTTTAATTGGAGGGATTTGTTGTAAATATCTAGACAACTTACATCTTACCCATCTTACCTATTTTTGTTGTGTGTTTTTTTAACTTGGTACTATGCAAAGTAGTTAAAGGGATATATAAATCACATAAAGCAATGCCTCTCATGTCATTGATAAAAGGAAAATTAAAGCGTGTTTGTGTTTCTCTCTGCCTCTCTTTCATTACCTAGGAGATAAATTTTTCTGTTTTTCTCTCTACCATATTGGGTATTTTTCTAAGAGAGTTTTCTCCTCTTTAATGGTGTAAACATTTTTCCCCATCTCAGCATCCTTTTCAAATTCAAGAGACATTTTTTCCTTTGCAATGTACAATGAAAAGCGATTATGTTAGAAAATATCAGAGATGGCTTTGTCGTGTCTGGCGCGGTTGAGTCACGATGTGTCCTAAAGAGCTCAGTAAATGAGGCCTAGGTAATGATTTGACAAATGAACAAGGCCTCCGCCAGTTCTCCCCGCCTTCAGCCTTTCCCCAAAACTCCCTGAGGAGAGAGGGATCCAGGTGGCAGGTGGTAGGTGGCATTTCCTTTTCTTTAAAGGACTATGGAGATTCTGGCAAAATGATTTCTTGTTTGTTTGTTTGTTTGTTTGTTTGTTTATGAGAAAAAATAAGCACTGTTTGCAAAGCAGGTCTTTGTCATCTTTTGATCAGCATTGAGTTGAATTCAGGATGGTGGAGTAATACATTAATGGTGTCTGCCTACTGCATAGAAGAATCTGGAAAGAGATGGAGGGACAGAAGTCTGCTGCCTATCTTCATGGAGCTTACATCACAGGCAAAAGGCATAAAATAAGACAATTTCACAATAATTGTTTAATCACAATCATGGCAAGTCCAATTGGAGGGTGACAAGCTACTGAAAAAGCAGAGAGAGAGCTAAGCTGATGTTCCTAAATAAGAAGACATTTTAGCCAAGACTGGTTTGGCTCAGTGGATAGAGCGTCGGCCTTCGGACTGAAAGGTCCCGGGTTCGATTCCGGTCAGGGGCACGTACCTTGCTTGCGGGCACATCTCCACTGTGGGGCTTGCAGGAGGCGGCTGAGCGATGTCTCTCTCTCATCGATGTTTCTGACTTTCTATCTCTCTCACTTCCTCTCTGTAAAAAAATCAATAAAATATATTTTTTTAAAAAAGAAGACATTTTAGAGGATGCAGTGTAGGAGCTGTGCTCCTCAGGATGAGAGGTTAGATAGGCGAAGGAAGGAAAGGAAAAATGTTCCAAAGGGAACAGCCTATGTGAAGGTCTTGCTACAAGAATCATGCTATGCCCTGATTCTCAGTCTTCTGCCTACACTTTGGACCTAACATCTGGAAACAGCATATTTGTGTTAAGTGAGTAGTTAATGCCCAAGTTTGAAGGGCCAGCAGAAGACCACTCAAAGGGTCTCCAACAGGATGAAGAATAGTTGGGACTGCTTGAATGACAGTTTCCAAGTTCAATTGAATGTCGTGGGCTTCAGTGATCCCTGAATTCTCCTATTGTCAGCCCTGCTGATTACAGCCTTGTGCTCTGCAGAAGGCACCAGCTTCTCAGAGAAAAGCAGAGACAGATCATTCCAGAAAAAGCCTCACAAGCACATATGGAAGAATTGATAGAAATGCGTGAATACATTGTGTTTATCACAGTTTTAATTCTGTTGGCAAGTGAGTGACCATACCCATTGAATAGATCGTAAACTTGTCATGGATGGCATGTCACCAATGTCACGGAAACTGTCATATATTATAATATCAAGAAACCATTTGTTGTGTGTACATGTCTTGGTTTCCAGACTTTACAGCCTTGTAAAGTGTGTTCATTCCCTTGTTTCTTTGGTAGAATACCAGTAACCAGAAATCAGTCACTGGAAAACTTCTCATTCTTCTGATTATGTGCTCATGCCTCGCCTTGGCTTTTTCTCTTGTCTGATGGAAACTGTGGAGTCAGTAGTTTCCCTGCAGTCTAATTAGCTTCTCTATTTAATTTTAATAAAAACTCTGAACCAGAAGCTGTAGATAATGTGCCTGATTCGATTCATACAATGTCAATTGCTCTTTAATTGTAATTCTTTTCCCTAGTTCTTCCCACTCTCACTGACCAGGCACAGCTGAGATTTGGGTCTTTATAAGACTTACATGCCTACATTGTCAATTATCCCCCCTGCCTTAGGATTAAGTTCATTTATTATCATTGTTCCAATTATTAGTAGTCATAATGGGCATCTCCACCCAAACCTGGATGAATAATAGTTTTCACAGTCTTTGACTCCAATCTTACCTTGTTTTAGTTTTTTTGCCAAGATGATTCCTTTCTTCTTAAATCGCATGGAGGGTTCAGTTTTCCGTGTTGCATTTAAATGACCTATTTTAGAGTATTAAGATTCCAAGGTTTTCTTAAAAGATTCTTCTTAGTGTGGAGAAGTGGTGAATCTCCCCTGGATAGGATTTTCCCACTAGTGGCTATCCATGGAGATTTCTTTGCTAACAGGTATTTGAAGAAATATTTGAACTGGCGAAGGGTGTCTATTAGCCATCTGCTCTTCTCCTTATAAAGGCCCCAGGTCCTCATGTCAAAGCACATGTGGCTTTGACTGCCAGGCTGCCTCCAAAAAGAATATTCTTCTGCCTTTTTACCGAAGGTGTCCTCACCACTGTCACTAAAAGAACAGCAACATGGCGCAACCAACTTAAAAAATTGTATCTGCCCCTCAGCAACATGTCAATTCTTTCAAACTTTTCCCCGGACTCAAATCTTATTATGCCTTCCATGCTTGAAACTACATTTGTAGTAAGATCACCAAAGAGCCTCGGGAAAACAGATCAGAGAGAGGTTTGGTGGAACATCAGGCTTTTATTTTATTATCTTGAACTTTATTTTTGTAGCAAACCAGAAGAAAGCAATATAATTCAATTCCCACTTTAAATTATACATGTTTGCACTTTAAATTATACATGTCTCTCAATGATAGAGTCTCTGCAAATAACGCTCTGTGGACTTTCTGGAAGAGTAATTATGATAGCTTATCACCAGGTTTAAGGTGTCCAAGATACATCCTTTCTTACCTTTGCTTTGTTTTCTCATCATGGCCCACCTATGTAATTTCCTAACCTTCCTCATCTTGAATCATAGCCTCTTAGACTATTAAATCTTTGCATATAAAATGAACTATTTGGCTCTGAATCTCAGACTGAACCATCTCTTAAAAGCCCCAGGCTGTAAGCTCAATTATTCAATAAACATAGGTAGGGTCCTAACTGGTTTGACTCCTTTGGATAGAGCATAAGCCTGTGGACTGAAAGGTCAAGGGCATCTGCCTGGGTTGTAGGCTTAATCCACAGGAGGAGATGTCCAGGAGGCAGCAGATCAATGATTCTCTCTCATCATTGTTGTTTATATAACTCTCACTCTCTCCCTTCCTCTCTGATATCAATAAAAATATGTGAAAAAAAAAATAGGTAGGGAAGGTCAGGGGCACCTGCCTGAATTGTGGGCTTAATCCCCAGGAGAGGATGTCCAGGAGGCAGATCAATGATTCCCTCTCATCATTGATGTTTATATAACTCTCACTCTCTCCCTTCCTCTCTGATATCAATAAAAATATATTAAAAAAATATAGGTAGGGAAGGTGGGGTGATTTCTGTCATGGACCAAGCACTCTTGTAGATCTGAGGCTGCAACACAAACAACACAGAAAATTGTAATTGCTTGTCTAGTGCCTTCAGAACATATATGGGAGCGAGGATAGAGACATCCAATAAATAAATTAGCAAGAAAATATAGTATACCTGAGAAATGCTATCAAGAAAATAAAGCAGCGTCTAAGAGTTCTAAATAAAATTTGCAGTCTAAAAAAATAAAGCAGGGTGGGGTTGCACAGTGTTAGTGGTGGACAGTCTTTCTAAGAATAAAACATTTAAGCTGGCACCTGAAGGATAAGAAAACTCAGGACATTTAAGAGAAAAAGAACAGTTAGTGTAAGACATTTAGGTTAGAACATGTTGGGGGAGTTTGAAAGAAGATGAATATATCTGGAGAAAGAAGGAACCTGGTATGAGCTGAAACTTGAGAGGTGGCCCTGGGATAGATCAAATGGGACCTGTTAGGCCATAGAAAGGAATTAGGAGTTTATTCAAGTTTAATGGCAAGCTGTGGAATGCCCTAATGTAATGTAGTAATACAATGTGGTGTATGCTCTTTGGCTGCCATGTTAGAAAAAATTGTAAAGGAGCAAAAGATGAGACATGATGCCATGACTATGGCATCAGTTCAGGTAAGAGATGATAATAGCTTAAACTCCTATAGCAACCAGGTTTCCTATGCATAACAACCCAGCTTGATGGCCTCACCCTGCGTTTGCATTGCCGTGAACTGATCAATCTCTGACACCTTGAGCCCTAGTATCTCAGTTCTCTGGCTTAAGTCCAGTTGCTTTCCCGCTTCAGCAAGTTTCCATCTGTCTGTAAAGAGCCTCTCATTATTGTACTCAACTCTGTTCTCCCTCTGTTGTATCCGTTCATTATTCCAAATGGTTTCTACCCTTTACTCAACTGGAATAGTGCCTTCAGCCTGGTCTTAAAACCTTTCTTTATTTTCCTTTCCTTGATCAGCAGCCTTCTGCCCTCTTAATTTTTTTTGATCAACATCCTTTCAACCTCTCAATTCAGTCCCCTGCTCCACCTCTGCACCATTGCGTTTCAAATGCTACTTTCTTTGAAAACAAAATGTTCATCAATTGTAATTTTCTTTCTAATTCCTTCAACTCTAAGGTTACCCACACCAGTGCTTACTCTAGGACAGTGGTTCTCAACCATTTTAATGCCCCGACCCTTTAATAAAGGTCCTCATGTTGTGGTGACCCCCAACCATAAAATTATTTTCATTGCTGCTACTTCATAATTATAATTTTGCTACTGTTAATGAATCATAATGTAAATACCTGTATTTTCCAATGGCTTTAGTCGACCCCTGTGTTTTGGTCGTTCAACCCCTGCCAGGGTCACGATCCACAGGTTGAGAACCACTGCTCTAGGAGAATCTCTTCATCCCATTATTCAAAACCCTTTGCTCATTATCCCTTCCCCAGGCCTGTCCCAAGACTTTTGACACCATTCAGTGTCTTAATTTGCCTCAGGTGCCATTAATAGCATCCCTTTCAGCCTGTAAATATATCCAGGGCTTTCCCATCTTAAGGGCAAAGTCAAAACAACATAAAGTAACCTTTTGTGCACTTGTTTCCTACCCCTCCCTCAGCTCCCTTTCGTCCCCTCAGGACATTCTCTTTGCTTCACACTCAAATTTCCTGAGTTTTATATTCCCACCAATTTCCTTTTCTAAACAAGGAGTGCACTTTTATTACAATAATGTCACTTAAATGAATTCCAGCCGTGATCTCACTTTTCAGGGAGAATCAGACTTATAAGGCCCTATGGGTTCCCAACCATGCCTGCTTTTTCTTTCTCATCTACCAATATTTCCCGTGTGCAATTAACATTCTAACCACACCCTGATACAATTGTAGACATGGTGTTCTTTTTACCTGGGAACATGTAACATGCACAAGAGTATGCCTCTTCATAAATACAATTATAATAATAACAATATCAACATTTTATAGGGTAATTGAAAAGAAAATATGCTCATATATTCCAAATGCTTAGACTAGTATCCGTACATAGTAAGCACTCAATAAATGTTAGCTATTCTTATCATCATTATCTTTGCTTTATTTTATTTAATTCTCACTGGAGAATATTTTTTCCCATTGATTGTAGAAAGAGTGGAATGGAGGGGAGAGAGGGAGATGGGACAGAGAGAAACATCGATATGAGAGAGCCATATTGATTGGTTGCTTCCCACATGTACCTAGGTAGGGAATCTGCAATCCAAGTATATGCCCTTGACTAGAATCAAACCATCAACCCTTCAGTTTGCTGGCTGGTGCTCCAACCAATGAGAATGCAGGCCTGTTCTGTTTTTCACTCACTCTCTTTGTCTGCAAAATAAGTTTAAGACCTAGTTCAGCCTGGCTCAGTTGGTTGGGCATCATCCCATGCACCAAGAAGTCACTGGTTTAATTCCCAGACAGAATTGTGTAGGAGGCAGCTGATTGCTGTTTCTTTCTCTCTCTCCCTGCCTCTCTCTCTAAAATCAATAAAAACATATTTTTATATTCTGCATCCTTGGTGAGTTGTCTACCTTCTCTGTGAACCTACCTTCCTCTGCCAGTCTCAGGGTCTCCACAAGTAGTTTAGTTGTTGTGATGAAAATCTGTGCATACCTCATATCAGCACCTATTCATATATCTTAGACAGATAGATTGAGGTAGGGAATTAAGGACTCTACCCATGCTTCAAACCAAGTAATGGTTGAGTTTCTGTTTAACAATTGAGCCTCTAGAGAAGCCGTCTGTACTGCTATGTGAGTCCATAATGACCCTCAATTAGATTCTTAGTTCATTCCCAAGTCTCTCTTTCTACTGAGATACTTCGAGCAGATATGAATGGGTCATAAATAAGTTGTCTAAATATGAAGAAAATTAAACTCATTATACTCTTCTTGATGTTATTGGAGTATTCCAACCAATTAGAGAGAAATTCTTCAGAATGGTATTCACTGTGTGTGTGTGTGTGTGTGTGTTTAACACATGTGTGTATCTTGGGAAATTTCTGTTTTTAGAGATCAGAGAAGAATTTTTAAATAAACGGTAAAAAAGAGGAACTTTTCAAGCATGTTTGAAGCCCCACACTAATTAATGTATGTAGATTAAAAAAAACCTAAGTGTTAAAATATTGAGTGGGTTTCACTCTGTGTTTTTCTTTAGCCATGAGAATGCAAGCTTTGAAAAAAAGTACTTATCTATATATGTGTTCTATTCTGATGTGATCTTACGCTCTAATTAAATAGTCAATTATTTTTAAAGAGCTGCAAATAAGCCCTATAAGAATGTCATAAATGTGTTCCATTTAGAAACATCTTGAAGATAAATTTAATTTTTATTCTTCCTACATCCTCCTATAGCTTTAAAAGAATAAAAAAAGATTACTACTAACTAATTCCAGAAATAGATTATGACTCCCTAGTAGTATGTTAATCATGCTTATCACTCCTTTTCCTCAACATCATTATGCTTTGGGATAGAAAAAGTGGGTGGTATATGGTTTTCCTTGGAAAAATGAACAGTTGAAGTAGACAGCTTTCTCAAGATATATAATGTTATTTTAATGCAAAATTTCCCAAGTAATAAAAAGGGGCTTGAAAATGCATAGTGTTTAAGCAGAATTATTAATAAGAGTACCATATCTTTTGCTTCCATAGGATCTCTCAAAATGTAGACAAATTGGAGGTAGGCCAGACATAAGCAATAGGATTAGAGGAATTGAAGGAATGACTTAGGAAGAAAAATTAAAAGAGCTAAATATGTATAGTTTGGCTAAGTGACAACTCAGAGGAAATGACATTACAGACTACAGAAATTTGAAAGTGTCTGGTCAGAAGCAGAGCAGGGGATTACTTAGGTAATGGAATGAAATTGAGGAAGAGAAAATTATAAACTGAATGCTTGGATTCTTTTCTTGACTATGAGACATATTAGTTTATAAAAGAGCTATCCCAGAATGTACTGCTTAGATTAAAGCAGCGGTTTTCAACTGGTGTGTTGCAAGAATTTTTAAAGCATGCAGTATATGAATATTTTGTAAGGGGCACTGACCTCTTTCTCTTATCTTGTCAAATAAGAGAAAAATGGTAACAGCCAACACAACAATAGCAGTCTGGTGTGAATGAGTCAAAAGTATGCCTATTTTGTTTATCATATCAGCAAAAATGTAATATATTTTTTGGTGTACTGCAGAATTTTAGTAATTAGTGTGCCATGATATCAGAAAGTTTGAAAATCGCTGTATTGAAGTAGGGGACCAAGTATGATGACATGAAATTTCTCATTGGTTAACCAATTCTGAGCAATTTATTGCCAGAAAATATTTCTTCTTCGTATTATATTTTTTGTATTTTTATAGAATATGTATTTTTATAGAATATGTTTTTTTATTATTTCAGAGATAAGAAGCGAGAGGGAGAGATAGAAA